>JAOTOM010002146.1:0-80000 GCA_034440615.1 Ashinkailepas kermadecensis
AAGCTGATAACACTGATAGCAGGTACTGACAGTGTGCTGTGTATGACAGGATGACGGGTGGCCTACGCAATATTGTGTGTGACCGGGCAACGGGTGGCCGACAGTGTATTGTGTATGGCAGGATGACAGGTGGCCACAAGTGTATTGTCTGGCAGAGAAACGGGTGGCCGACAGTGCATTGTGTATGAAAGGGTGACGGGTGGCCGACGCTGTATTGTGTATGGCAAGGTATCGGGTGACCGACAGTGTATGCCAGGGTGACAGGTGACCGCCAGTATGCTGTGTATGGCAGAGTGACGGATGACTGACAGTGTATTGTATATGACAGGGTGACTGACAGTGTTTCGTATAGGTATGATAGGGTAACTCGAGTGTCCCCTGACGGTACTGTGTATGACAAGATATCTGGTGGATGAGTGTGCCATGTATGGCAGGGCGACTGTCAGTGTATTGTGTATGACAGGGCGACTGACAGTGTTGTGTATTACAAGGTGACAGGTGACTGACAGTGTCATTCATGACAGGGTGACAGGTGACTGACAGTGTGTCGTGCATGGTATGGTGACAGGTGATTGACGGTACGACAGGTGACTGACGGTGTGTCGTGCATGGTATGGTGACAGATGACTGACGGTACGACAGGTGACTGACGGTGTGTCGTGCATGGTATGGTGACAGGTGACTGACGGTATGACAGGTGACTGACAGTGTGTCGTGCATGGTATGGTGACAGATGACTGACAGTGTGTCGTGCATGGTATGGTGACAGATGACTGACAGTGTGTCGTGCATGGTATGGTGACAGGTGATTGACGGTATGACAGGTGACTGACGGTGTGTCGTGCATGGTATGGTGACAGATGACTGACGGTGTGTCGTGCATGGTATGGTGACAGATGACTGACGGTGTGTCGTGCATGGTATGGTGACAGGTGACTGACAGGGTGTCGTGCATGGTATGGTGACATATGACTGACGGTGTCGTGCATGGTATGGTGACAGGTGACTGACAGTGTGTCGTGCATGGTATGGTGACAGGTGACTGACAGTGTGTCGTGCATGGTATGGTGACAGATGACTGACAGGGTGTCGTGCATGGTATGGTGACAGATGACTGACGGTGTGTCGTGCATGGTATGGTGACAGGTGACTGACGGTGTGTCGTGCATGGTATGGTGACAGGTGACTGACGGTGTGTCGTGCATGGTATGGTGACGGATGACTGACAGTGTGTCGTGCATGGTATGGTGACAGGTGACTGACAGTGTGTCGTGTATGACAGGGTGACTGACGGTGTCATGTATGACAGGGTGACTGACAGTGCATTGTGTATGACAAGGTGACTGACAGTGCATTGTGTATGACAAGGTGACTGACAGTGCATTGTGTATGACAGGGCAACTGACAGTGTTGGTTGGTTATTGGTTTTACTACACGTCGACCGTTGAGTCATATCGCGTCGCCAATCTCTCACGCCGATTGGTCGCGGGCGAAGAGTAGCGACAGGTGAGACTCGAACCCACAATCTTTCGATTGTGAGACGAGCATCTTACCCCAAGACCACTCGCCCCCGCGCGACTGACAGTGTGTCGTGTATGACATGATGACTGACAGTGTGTCGTGTATGACAGGGTGACAGGTGACTGACGTGTGTCGTCATGGTATGTGACAGGGTGACTGATAGTGCATTGGATGGCGGGTGACAGTGCATTGTGTATGACAGGGCGACTGACAGTGTGTCGTGTATGACAAGATGACGGGTGACTGACAGTGTGTCGTGCATGGTATGGTGACAGATGACTGTGTCGTGTATGAGTGCGACGGGTGACTGACAGTGCATTGTGTATGACAGGGTGACAGGTGACTGACAGTGTGTCATGGCAGGGTGACAGGTGACTGATAGTGCATTGTGTATGACAGGGTGACTGACAATATATGCAGAGTACTGACAGTGTGCAATATATGACAGTGTGGTGGGTGACTGACATCATCATGTATGACAGTGTGACGGGTAACTGACATTGTCATGTATGACAGGTAACGTGTGGCTGACGGTGTGCCATGTGTAACAGGGTGACTGGGATGATCCCTCGGTGTACTCTGCAACACCGGGTGACTGATGACTGGCAGCATGCTGTGTATGACAAGGTGATTGGTGCAGCCCCCTGGCTGATTTATATGCGAGTGTTGGATGACTGACACTGTGCTATGCATGACAGGGTGACCCGGGCGTCCCACTGATGGTACTGTGTATGACGAGGTGACGGATGACTGATTGTAATGTGTATGCCGATGTTAGCCGCTCGTAGTTATTAAAAGTAACGGGAGGGGGCTCGTCAGAGGGATGGTTCCCCTTAAGTGGGTTTAAAACACCGAATGCCCAAAAGCCCGAGCCGTTCATCAAATGCAATCCATTGAAAATTTTACAAATCCCGTGTTCAAAAGACCCGAATACTCATAATTCTTAATTGGTGAATGTCGTTCAAAACCCTCAATGCTCAAAAGCTCCAATTCTCATATCGAATTGACCAAGCACGTTTCTAACGTTAAACATCCAACTGCTCATAATCCGCAATCGTTCAAAAACGTTTCTCAACCCAATCTCCATCGGCAAGTTAAAAGCCCTAGCGGTTCGTAATCCCTTGTTGGCCAAGCATGTTTGACACCCCCATTGCCCGAAATGACCAGTTGCTGAGTTTACATGACCACGGACAGGCTCGGTCCCGCGGCCTTTCCGGAAACCGATATTTTAAGTGCTCGCAGGATGGGGTGCCATCAGTCTCAACTGAATCGGATAGGGGAGGAAAACGAATTGCAATTATGAACACGATATTGGTCTCTCATCGATTTTTAAATTCCTGTCGCCAGACATTTTGCGAAAATACGGCCGACGCACACCAAAATGCAGTGCCACGAGCTCGCGATTTATTCTGTTGTACAGACTGGCTTTCCCATTCATGTTTCTGGACAGACCTTACAGGTTTGACCGTTTGTATCATTGGCAGACGACAGGTTAATGATGTCTTGCGCCTGTGTATTACAGGGCGACTCTGGCGGCCCCCTGACAGTGAGAGCGCCGCTACGACCAAACCGGCGCATCCTTCTCGGCCTCACCAGCTGGGGTATCGGGTGTGCGCTGCCCCTCTCGCCCGGAGTGTACGCCCGGGTGCCGGCCGTGCTCGACTGGGTCATGCGCAGCACGAAGGACGCCCGCTACTGCTGACGCCTACACAGGGGCCGCCGTCGGGTGCTCAGCACCTGCCCCGGCGGACACAGATCCGTGCCGTGCTGAGTACGCGCCGTGATCGTCTCTGGCGGGCGGCCGCAGACCGCCCCCCGTCCGTCTTCCTCGCTCACGACATGGGTCTCCAGCGTCGCCGCCGTTTTAAGACACAACACATCTCACAAATATGCATTTACACAGAAGACCAGGTGGCGGCAGTCCTCGTCACGAGCATCAGACACTGGACAGAGACACGCGGATCACCAGCCCACCATCGGCTCAGCGAGATCGCGGGCCACCTGTCGCGCGGACCGGCGCTAGAAGTACTTCTGCAGGGACTCGCCCAGCGTCTGCTCCATCTGCTGGATCAGCTGCTGGCAGGCGGCCTCCACCGCCGGCTCCTCGTCCTCCAGCAGTTCGGCCAGGAACGGCATCGTCTCCGGCAGCAGCGTCATGTAGTCGTCGCCGAGCCGCGTGTGCACGGCCTCCAGCGTCGAGATGGCCGCCAGCCGCACCTGCGGCGGATCGCGTCAGTTACTGGCCGGCCTGGATACCAGGGTCCAGATGGCCGCCAGACCTGGACACTGGACACAGGCGTCCAGATGGCCGCCAGCCGGACCTGGACACAGGCGTCCAGATGGCCGCCAGCCGGACTTGGACACTGGCGTCCAGATGACCGCCAGCCGGACCCTAGGGTCAGGTGCTGGACACAGGCGCTCCAGATGGCCGCCAGCCGGACCTGGACACCAGCGTCCAGATGGCCGCCAGCCGGACCTGGACACCAGCGTCCAGATGGCCGCCAGCCGGACCTGGACACTGGACACTGGCGTCCAGATGGCCGCCAGCCGGACCTGGACACCAGCGTCCAGATGGCCGCCAGCCGGACCTGGACACTGGACACAGGCGTCCAGATGGCCGCCAGCCGGACCTGGACACTGGCGTCCAGATGACCGACAGCCGGAGCTGCAGTCAGATGCTTGCTGACTTGGACAGTGGACACCAGCGCCCAGATGTACAGCTGGCTGCGGCACGCGGCACCGGGACACTGGCGATGACCACTCCATCGCAGCCTCAGATACGGAAATGGTGCGTGACTGTATATGCGTGTATGCATGCATTATGAATGTGTTATGTATTGTGCATTATGCAGCAGGCCCAGATGTACACTGGCTGGGTCAGCCAGCATCTGACTGCAGGTCCGGCTGGCCGACCTGGACACTGGACACGTCACGTGGGTCAAGATCAGGGGTTGGGTACTACCCACCTGCGGCACGCGGCACCGGGACACTGGCGATGACCACTCCATCGCAGCCTCAGATACGGAAATGGTGCGTGTATATGCGTGTATGCATGTTGCGTACGCGTACGTACATGTATATGTATGTACACCTGCTGCAAAACGATTTAGGACCTGCGTGCGATATTGTTATGGGAAAGCAGTCCGAAGCCTTTGAGTTTCTCGCTACGGATTCAAGTATTTGGCAACTTGCCTGACGATCCCCCCAGATGAGAGCCAGAAGTCGCCAGTGCTTAGCTGATCTGACGTGGAGGTTGTGTTTCTGCCGCACCGTGTTCAGAATTCCCGGATTTTAGTTATCAGTGGTTTGTGCTCTTTTTTTCCTGTGCAGTATTCGACGTGACTGATAAGTGCTGATCAGTGCTGTTCTAGTGGGGAGAAGGCCCACTGAAGGAATAAATGGCTATCCTTTCGTAGAGGCAAGAAAACGTCCGGATAAAGACGAGCAACCCCAAGTCCTTCCGCAACCTGTACTGGATCATTGGAAGAGACGTCTTTCAGAACTTGGGGTGACTCCCGTTCAATTCAGACGCTATCAGCCAAACGTTCTTATTTACTCATGAGGCTTATCCGTGGCCCTAGACGCTCTCCTTCGTCTTCCACCATCGAACCTGTGGTCGGGTATGCCGGGTGCAGCATGGGAACGATAACGAGCACAAACCACTGCTGACGCAGATCAAGGAATTTGAACGCGATGTGGCTGAAACACAACCTCTCCACGTCAGCTTTCCCTGAGCACTGGCGATTCCTGGCGCTCACACAAGGTTCGCAACAGAAAAGCTAACAGGGATAATAGGGGATTGTCAGACAAGTTGCCAGATACTCCCGCCAACATGTGTTTGAGTCGGCAGAGCGGAAAGCACGCACAAATTTCGGGTCGCTTTCCCACAGCAACATTGCACGCGAGTCCGAATACTTTCCTTGCGGCGGGTGCACCGCCAATACAGTGGACTCCAGTGCCGTTCTAGCTGCAGGAGCGCAGCATTCATCACAAAGGTGCGGCGGGCCCAGTTTCTGTTATGGCCACCGCCTCAAATGTTATCGTTGTTGTCATGACTGTATGTTCCCTACCCTAAGAGATAATAAAATAACCTTTGGAAACGTGTTTCGCCACTCTTCCGACAAGTGACCAGTGGTCGGAGGTGCACTAATAGATGCCTTTAGTAACATATGTGCCTTCGTTGCCCACATGGTGAATGAAAGAAAGCATTAAATAACCGCAATAAGAGTAATATAACCCAAAGTGCTGAGAAGCATGAAGACAAGCTGCAAAACAGTGTCGACCGTACATCCATCCACGTTAAGTTAGCTTACTTAAAAATCCATCGTATTAGTCGAATCCAAAACGATATTACGTTCCTAATTGACGGGCACTGTGGACACCAGACGGGTGTGACCGACTCCTCCGTACCCGGTGCGAACTGCAAATAGCCGATCCAAGTGATCAATGCGCCTGTTACTATCTTCGAGGTTGTTATTTCAACGCAACGCGGCGGCCTGTCGGAGGACGGCGGCGCGTCGCCGAGTCGACAGCAGCGCCATCTACACCGGACGAACAACGGTCATTTTACGACCGGCATTGCGGGCTAACGAAGAGAGGTAGACTTGCAAAGTTAAAGAAACTAAGTTGTTAAAAGAAACTACGTGTCGAAAAGAAACTAAGTTGTTCCATAATAATACTTTTTTGGCTTCATTTGCCACAGTTTGCTTTGCCGACGGCGACATATGTAAAGATCGGGAAAGGCCAAAACTATCAGCGGCGAGTGAAGGCAATGATTCCGGGAAGTTTTGAATTTGAGAACATATTTGGTACCAGCACATACAGATACGACAGAAACGCCTCTGGGAGCAACGCTCTGAAAAACGAAGAAAAGTAGTTACCCTAGTGTCTATGTATGCATGCTTGTAGGTATGTATGCATCGATGGAGACCTCTCGAGATTCCAGTGGTTACAGCAGCGAGAATTGCCGATCACATGCAAAAATCAAACCCAGAATGAAACAGACATCGGCTCTCGTGTTTCTCCAGTCTCTACCATTAGTTGCATTACATCCATATTGACTTGTCTTGTAAAGTAAGATGCTTCCAGGGAGGGTCGGAGTCTCCGCCATGGTCTGCATGCATACATAGCACCCAGCACCCACCTCGGCCACCTGGTGCCGCATCTTGAGCAGGATCTGGTAGTTGGCCAGCTTCCAGAGCGAGTCGTCGCCGGCGGCCACCAGGAAGTTGACCAGGCAGGGCACCAGACGTCGCTTCAGTCGCGCCTGGCGCCGCTCGGCCAGCCCCGCCGTGTTCTCCAGCTGCGGAGACCAGACTGTCACCGGTGTCCGGCCGCCGCCAGACCGACGACCGCCCCAAACACGCCCGCCGTGTGCTCTCCAGAGCGCGCCGACTGGGAGGAGTGACTGATGCTGGGGTAAACACGGGCATCCGCCGTGCGCCAGTTTAGTAATGTATGGCCGTATTACTATCGAATAACATCCAGCGTGAAAGGAAGTGTGACACACGTATGCACTCACTGGTGTCATGGTTCACACGCTCCTACCGACAAAACGGCCAGCTTCAGTTGTGGAAGGACCTCCCACTGTTTCAAGTGTAGTACACGGAAGGGCGTCGAGCGAAGGTGTGGTGGGGACATAGCATGCAAATTGCATACAACAGTAGGCAGGAATACACATTCTCGAACTAGATAAGTCTTTTTCAAACTTGCATTACATTTAAACTCTGCTGTCCATCTGAATGCTATTGTTGGAACTTATATTTCAATTTTGAGAATAAATATTGGGGATGCTTAACGGAAGTTGGGCACGCAGTTTTTAGTTGCTGATGCACGTAGATCGCTACAAGTATATGCATTTCCAGCCGTGACTATGCTACTGACATGACCCACAATTTCTGTCCAACGACGAACAAAATTTACGTCAAAAACACATCGTGGAGACCTCCATCGGGCGCTCACACCCCACACTTTGCACACATCACAACGCTGCCGACCCGAACCTCTCTCACCTGGTCCACAAGCGGCTGCATCAGCGCCTGGAAGCGCTCCTTGGTGAGGAAGCCCTCCGTGTCGTGGCCACACACTTTGCCGAGACAGTCGATGGCGTAGTCGGCCAGCTCACAGCTGCTGGCCTCGTCATCTGTCGGACAAGATCCGGTCAGACAGGGACGGGCGTGGTCCGGCCGCCCTCCTGCCACCGTCTCAATCACTCCTCTCACCGTCTACACCGCCATCCCGTCAGTGTCGAGCGTGAACACCCACAGGCCCCCTCACTGCTTACACCGATCTCCCGCCGGTGCCGCGCGTGAGCATGCACAGATCCTCTCACCGTCTACACCGCCATCCCGTCAGTGCCCAGCGTGAACACATACAGGCCCCCTCACCGCTTACACCGATCTCCCGCCGGTGCGCTGACAATTCCCGTCTCCCGCCGGTTCCGCGCGTGGGCATGCACAGATCCTCTCACCGTCTACACCGCCATCCCGTCAGTGTCGAGCGTGAACACACAGGCCCCCTCACCGCTTACACCGATCTCCCGCCGGTGCCGCGCGTGGGGGCAGATTTCTCACCGTCTACACCGCCATCCCGTCAGTGTCGAGCGTGAACACCCACAGGCCCCCTCACCGCTTACACCGATCTCCCGCCGGTGCCGCGCGTGGGCATGCACAGATCCTCTCACCGTCTACACCGCCATCCCGTCAGTGTCGAGCGTGAACACCCACAGGCCCCCTCACCGCTTACACCGATCTCCCGCCGGTGCCGCGCGTGGGCATGCACAGATCCTCTCACCGTCTACACCAACCTCCCGTCAGTGTCGAGCGTGAACACACACACAGATCCCGTCACCGTCTGTGCCCATTTGCCGCCGGTGGTGCGCATACAGCTTGGGGACGGCCCGGGAGCGTGCCGGTAACTGAGGGGAACCGACGCCTACACAAGGCCAGTTGTTCGCACAGTTTTAAAATGTCGGCACGGGGTGCATGCAGCCGGCGGGCATCGAACTGCCGGTCTTTGATCCGAGGCCGACCACAAGACCACAGACAGTCCCACGTGACGTCACCAGCGGGCTGTGCCAACCCGCGGCCCCACACGGTCCCACGGCCGGCTCACCGGGAAACAGGCGCGACTCGGAGATGCTGTTGCAGCCCTCCAGCGCGGTGGCCAGGTGGCGCACAAAGTGGCCGGCGAACAGCACGAACAGGCCCTTCAGTCGGTCGGCCAGCGCGTCGGCCAGTCTGTCGGAGCGGCGGCGCCGTCAGGCTGACACAGCGGCACGGAGATGTCTACAGCAGGGTCAGCTACTGTAGACATCTACAGTCGAGCAGCGGCGGTCCGGAGACGTCAAACTGCCCCCCCCCCCTCCAGAGCACCGCAGACGTGCACCAGCCACACAGGAGCGAGACAAACTCCTTATCTGGGAGGATGGTTATGGTGATGGCTTGTCGCTTGCAGTACTTTGATTAACAGTGGCATTGCATGTCCAGGAAGGACAACAAACATAAGCAGATACTACATCGTGAACTAGTCATTCTCCCAGCACACTATGCGTTCATGAGTGACAAACAAAAACGAAACCCACCATATTCCACACTATGTATACATCACAACATCACAACCGCACACCTGTAGAAGGTGATGACCCGCGATGGCGGAGCGTCGGCGCGGGTCGCCCAGTCGCACAGGCGCAGGAAGAACGGACGGAACGTCGTCTCAGACAGCCGCGGCACCAGTGACGTCACGGCGCCGATGACGTCACCCTCCACGTCGGCCGTCCGCGCGCTGTCGGCCGCCGAGCCGCGGAACTCGAGGCAGCTGCCGGTCAATGCCCGCGTCAGAGTAACTCGGGACTCCCGTCAAAGTGGGTCACGGCAGCCTGGGGTTACAGTCTGGACGTGTCAGGCGAGCCAGGCAACTCTGGTCAGAGCGAGAGCACTGTCGTCAATTCTATTTCAACTCTTCGTGTAATTTGTGCAAATTATGGAAAAGTGCATTACTGCATGGCTGCAGAGCAGTGAAGACAATACCGACTTTGCGATTAAAAAAAACTCACATCGTACGATGGGAGTAGCGTTGACAATGAGGGTGATTTAATACAAATGTTATTGTGTATCAATGCTAAAAATAGCATCAAAGCGAAACTGGCATTTGTTAGACGCGAGTCGCGATTCAAAGGGCAGACTTTAGCAACATTTGGATGGGAAAATGCCAGAAGTCGATGCGTGGCGAATTAACAGCTCGGGTCGAGATCAACACGGCAAGGAAACAGGCTAACACCCTGGGGCTGAGCTAGGCTATGGATGCAAAGGGCCACTTTATATAGAGCAGATAACAAAATACAGACGCAACCAAGTTACTGCGGATAAAATAAAGCTTGCAGATCGCTAGCCGATGCTTGTACCACCACCCCATCCGATGGTGCAGGCTGGGTATCATACTGTAGCATACTGTACTGCCAGCATTAAGAAGCTAGCCAGAGATCGGCACATCTATAAAGATCTGAGAAGCATTCTGCTCCCCTCCAATGCTAACAGAAGAAAAACGTTTAAAATATTGTCTGATCGCCTCATGCTGCATTAACAGAACCATGAAGCGATCAAGGGTACACCAGGCCGATACACAGCCACACCATTGTTAGCTTTAGATCCATTGAAGTGAGCCTAAGCAGTAGATATTACAAAATCAGTTCACCATGACAATCCTTGATTAGCTACCTAGGCCAGGCTCAACCTGGTACACAATCTGAAGTTGCTTCTGTACCTGCCTTGCCAATGGCAGAAGCTACATCCACCTCCACCACCCAAACAGGGCACACTTCTGCTGAGCAACTATCCTCCCTTGAGTGGAACACCCCTGCCCCCTCCAGGGGGCAACAGTTCACCATCTACCCCTCCAGGCAGGTAACGCACCCAATAAACAACAGGCAGGCAACAGTTAAACATCTGCCTCCCCTGCAATAAACAGCTCTAAACTATGCTCTGCTCTAGCAGGGAGCACCTGCTGGGATGCGGCAGACCTACCGCAGCACGAGCGCCTGCAGCTCGGTCAGCATGGCGCTGAGCTGCGTCTGCTCGGCCGACGCCACACACTCGGCCAGAACGGCCATCAGCTGGCTGACGCCAACGCTGCCCTCTGTCGTCAGCTCGCCGAAACACTGGTCCACGGCGGGCACCAACACCCGAGTCGGCACTGCCGTCGCCAGCTGGTGGCTGCGGAGCGGCCGGCACGTCAGATGGGGAGGGACCGGGGTCAGACGGTGAGGGGCAGTGGGTCGGACGATGATGACGGCAGACGTCAGACGCAGTGGTTGTGGTGCGCAAGTAGGTGGGGAAGTGGCGCCACCTTTTTGAATGTTGCGTGTTTTGGAAGTCCAGCAATAGATGGGGTTAGACGGACTATGTAAACTATGCTCGCCCTGAAACGTTTCGGTCAGGGATAGTGCAGACGAAGATGAGTTGGATTTGTTTGACTGCATGACTGCTGTATACCAAATGGGCACGATGCGAACGATACATAATATTGTAGATTGAAATCTTTACGCATCTGTGTTTTGGGAATAAGTATCTGTATTCATTGTTTGGATAGAATGTGACTTGGATGAAGGAAGTGTCGGCAACACCTCTACAACTGAGATGATGATGATGAATTGGAACTTCGGGGCGCTCCCGCGTTCTACAACTGAGATGATGTGGATTCTGGACGAGGTGGCGATCGAGGCACGTTTGTGAAACCTCGACCGAGGTGTTTGCGCCGCGTCTGCGATAACGACATGTGGAAAGGGACATTTGTGGCTTGATAATTTAGTGTTTAGTGTTGTGGACATGTTTTCCGTTAGTCAGGTAAATGCATCGATAGTCGGCTAGGTGACTGCTAAGGAGCGAAGTTGTGGAGCGTGCCAGTAGGCTGACCAAAATTAGACGCTAGTTGCTTTTCCGATTAAAAAAATTGTTTCCAGACGCAGCAAAGGTCCGGCATTGATCTGGCATTAGTCTGGCTCTAGTCTGGTTTTTGTCTGGTTTCTGTTTTGCTGTACTTTTTGCTTAGCAATATATTTTTTTCGGTGAACCTGGGACAGCAAAGCGCCAACCAGCTTGAGTAACAAAACTGAACTGAAGAAAAGTACCGATAAATGTAATGCGAGCAACACTTGAACATGGTATTAGCTAACATTGGAAGAACGTAGCGACTACAGTGGAAGCAGACGATTGTGGCAGAAGACGGGAGCAGAACTTGCATGCATATCGCATTGTACCATATAAAAACTGTGACCTGCCCCAAAACACAAAGGTCGCAAAGTGATCGGGGCTCATGTATGGCCACAATGTCTGAAATCACTGTATGAACACACACCCACAGACCACCACACAATTTCTGTGAGCCAACAAAACCTTCTCCCCCTTTCTTGCATCCAGAACTGAACTAGATAAACAACGTCATTGGAGTCGGTGAACCCAAACATCAAAGATATGTCAACTAAGACTCTTGTGACAGATGAATGTGGAGCGATAATACAACGGGTACCATGTCACCACAGGCCACCGCCAGCATATGGGGAGGGGCGGACGTGCACTCACTTATCAACAATAAGTAACTGACTGACCGTGTCTGTTTGAGCCGGTGCTGCAGCGGGCTGGAGGAGCCGCGGCTCGCGTGCTGCGCCGACAGACGACAGACGTGACGCAACAGCTGCGCCAGGTACGGCGACACAAAGTGCGGCAGCGACTCGACCAGCTTCTGAGTCAAGGTCACCGCCGACACCAGCACCAGCTCGTTACTGGGGACACAGAGGTCACCGCTATAGCGCCAGCTGGCTACTGGGGACACAGAGGTCACCGCTACAGCGCCAGCTGGCTACTGGGGACACAGAGGTCACCGTTATAGCGCCAGCTGGCTACTGGGGACACAGAGACCACTGTCTGGGTACCTGTTTATTGCTGGGGATACAGATATCACCGCTATATCACCAGCTGGTCAATGGGGACACATAAATCATTGCTATGGCACCAGGTTATTACTGGGATATAGATATAACTGCTAAAGCATCAGCTAGTTACTAGGGACAGAGAGATCACTGCAAGGGCACCTGCTCATTACTAGGGAGACAGAGATCACTGCTACAGCACCAGCTGATTACTGGGGCCAGATCACTGACATGGCACCCGCTCATTACCGGAGACACAGGCATGACCACCATAACACCAGCTGGCTCCCGAAGACACGGTGATCACGGCGTGGCTTCCAGCTGGCTACCGAAGACACTGAGATCACGGCGGGGGTACCAGCTGGCTACCGAATACACGGTGATCACGGCGTGGCTACCAGCTGGCTACCGAAGACACGGTGATCACGGCGTGGCTACCAGCTGGCTACCGAAGACACGGTGATCACGGCGTGGCTACCAGCTGGTTACCGAAGACACGGTGATCACGGCGGGGCTACCAGCTGGCTACCGAAGACACGGTGATCATGGCTTGTCGCAGCACCAGGCCATCACTTGCAAGGGACTTTCCTGTTGGGGCCGCCACTAGTTACTATCGAGCTTCCCATCGGAACGGTGAGCACCATAACACGGAAGGTGGCACCACGACACTGAACCAGTACCAACGTTTAAAACGTGACCGTGCCGGGGAAAGGCGACTCGACACGATCTCCACCGACGCGCTCAGGACGCGGCGAGGCATCGATTGTCGTGACCAGAGGGCGCACAGCCTCCGGGCACACGGTGCCAATGTGGCACGCACCACCTGCCCTGTAGGACACCGGCCTGGTCCAGCGCAGCGCTGGAAATACCGGGCTGTCCTGAACGCCCTCCCCGGAAGGGGCAGGTGGGCCCATTGGCCCTTCTTTCACGTTGCGGGCAAGGCCGGCCGAACGACCTTGACCGCTCGCCGCACGGCTCCCTGCCACGCGAGCGAGGTCGGGCGGCCGGAGCTCCCTGCCACGCGAGCGAGCAGGCCGGTCGGGTGGCAGCGTGAGACTGCTTTAGATCTCCGGAGCGTACGTCCAGAAGTGCCCAGCATTTCCGACCCTGGTCTGGCGGCCCGTCCATACCTGAGACGGTCGCTATCGGCCAGTACGTCCAGCAGGGCAGCCGCCATGGCCGGCAGTCGGCCGATGGCGTGCGCGCGCAGACTGGCGCACAGCTCGGCCATGCACAGCAGACAGCTGGCCAACAGCGCCGCCGGCAGCGCCTGCTGTGTGGCCAGGTCACACACGGCCCGCAGTACCTGCAAGTCAGATCAGGTCACACACGGCCCGCAGCACCTGTAGGTCAGGTCAGGTCACACACGGCCCTCAGTACCTGCAGGCCAGGTCAGGTCACAGTTAGTTATTTGGGCTTTAGGGCGTTTCGACGAGAGTTGATCACTGGCGCCCACAGGTCACAGACAACGTACAGCGCCTGCACATCAGGTCAGAGCGGATCAGGTCCGGCCGATCACACCCCACACAGGTCCCGCAGGCTAATTGGCTGTTGATGGCAATGGGTTCGGCGCTGAATTCTTGGATTGCATGAGTTGCAAAACTTGAAACTTTAACAGGACAGATGTGGGTAGACTAAATTCAAGCATGAATCACTGCCACTAACTACCACAAATGCAATTCGTCACTGCATCAACATAGCAGGATGGCATACACATGACATAGCACAGCAGCACTGTACCATCACTAAAACGAAGGCCCACGTCCAACAACCCAACACTGGGCTGGTTCTCCCGCCCTGTGACACATTAGTGCGGAGCGCACCCACTTTGCGTGGGGTCACCTCCTAATTTGACACATTGTTCATGGCCACGCCATTTCACGCAGCACGGCTTCATGCTGCCTTGTGGCAGCCGTCAGGCCGCCAACAAAGGCAAACTCAGGCGGTGCTCACTCAGTTACCACCTCGGAGTTGGTTCGGCGCCCGAGGTGGCGCATCGAGACCGTGTCAACCACCGCATTATCTGGGCCGCAGGGCGCATCGAAACTACAGCATTACCAAATACCACGAACATCCACTGAATGTTTTTATCTTCTTCTCCTGAATATAAATAAGCTGTTCGAGCATACGTCATACATACCATATTATTACATCAAACGTAACAACCTCGCGGACACTTATGACGTCACGAGGCATGCGTTGTGACCTTTACTGTGGTGTGATCACACCAACACACCAACTACAGCAATTTGCACGCAACAAATGAACAAACACAGAGCTGTGACACGCGTGCTCAACTCCTTGCACGCGTGCTCAACTCCTTGCACAGTTGTCACGCCAACGCGAAGAAAACTACATTCAACGGCATGACACACACGCCCTGCCACAGTCACGACGGAGGCCTCGGCTGTCACGGTACCACGCGCCAGGCAATGCGGCGGCCGATACCGCAGGGGCAGGAGGCGGGCCGGCGCCGCGCGGATGGGCTCACTGACTGGGACCATGTGCGCGGGGTGCTGGGTGGCCAGCGGGTGGGCTCACTGACCGGGACCATGTGCGCGGGGTGCTGGGTGGCCAGCGGGTGGGCTCACTGACCGGGACCATGTGCGCGGGGTGCTGGGTGGCCAGCAGCCGGGAGAGCAGCTTCAGGGCGTACAGCGCCGTCTGTCGACTGACGACAGATTCGGCCTCCTGGTCCGACTCCACGTCAGGCGTCACGGCCACCGTCACCAGCTCTGTGGACAGGTCATCACTATAAGTCATCAGCTGTGGCGACAGGTCATCACCGTCAGTCACCAGCTGTGACGACAGGTCATTACCGTCAGTCACCAGCTGTGGCGACAGGTCATTACCGTCAGTCACCAGCTGTGGCGACAGGTCATCACTGTCAGTCACCAGCTGTGACGACAGGTCATCACTGTCGGTCACCAGCTGTGGCGACAGGTCATCAGCGTTAGTCACCAGCTGTGGCGACAGGTCATCACCGTCAGTCACCAGCTGTGACGACAGGTCATCACTGTCGGTCACCAGCTGTGGCGACAGGTCATCACCGTCAGTTACCAGCTGTGGCGACAGGTCATCACTGTCAGTCACCAGCTGTGACGACAGGTCATCACCGTCCGTCAACAGCTGTGACGACAGGTCATCACCGTCAGTCACCAGCTGTGGCGACAGGTCATCACCGTCAGTCACCAGCTGTGACGACAGGTCATCACTGTCAGTCACCAAATGCGTTGACAGGTCATCACTGTTAGTCACCAGCTGTGGCGACAGGTCATCACCGTCAGTCACCAGCTGTGGCGACAGGTCATCACCGTCCGTCACCAGCTGTGGCGACAGGTCATCACCGTCAGTCACCAGCAGTGGCGACAGGTCATCACTGTCCGTCACCAGCTGTGGCGACAGGTCATCACCGTCAGTCACCAGCTGTGGCGACAGGTCATCACCAGCTACAAGCTGTGCCCCTGGTCAAACGCACAGTGGACACCACGAGTGGCGGCCCGACCTCCGTGGGGTGTCCGACCTCCGTGGGGTGGTCGACCGCCCCCTGGCCCAGCAGAGCTGACCTGTCGTGATGGCCAGCAGGGCGTCGCTGTCCTGCTGTGTGAAGTAGTCGGCCTGCAGCTGCAGGCGGGTCGACAGCAGCTCCATAGCGCGCCGACGCACCACGGACAGCTGACTGTGCAGCAGACCCGACACCACCGACAGGAACATGGCCGACGGCAGCAGCGAGTTGACCTGGGGTCATACGGCCCGGGTAAGGTTAGGGTCAGCTGTGTAGACCAGACACCATCGGCAGGAACATGGCCGACGGCAGCAGCGAGTTGACCTGGGGTCACACGGCCCGGGTAAGGTTAGGGTCAGCTGTGTAGACCCGACACCATCGGCAGGAACATGGCCGACGGCAGCAGCGAGTTGACCTGGGGTCACACGGCCCGGAAAAGGTCAGTGTCAACTGTGTAGACCAGACACCACCGACAGGAACATGGCCGACGGCAGCAGCGAGTTAACCTGGGGTCACACGGCCCGGGTAAGGTTAGGGTCAGCTGTGTAGACCCGACACCATCGGCAGGAACATGGCCGACGGCAGCAGCGAGTTGACCTGGGGTCACACGGCCCGGAAAAGGTCAGTGTCAACTGTGTAGACCAGACACCACCGACAGGAACATGGCCGACGGCAGCAGCGAGTTAACCCGGGGTCACACGGCCCGGAAAAGGTCAGTGTCAACTGTGTAGACCAGACACCACCGACAGGAACATGGCCGACGGCAGCAGCGAGTTAACCTGGGGTCACACGGCCCGGGTAAGGTTAGGGTCAGCTGTGTAGACCAGACACCATCGGCAGGAACATGGCCGACGGCAGCAGCGGAGTTAACCTGGGGTCACACGGCCCGGGTAAGGTTAGGGTCAGCTGTGTAGACCAGACACCATCGGCAGGAACATGGCCGACGGCAGCAGCGAGTTAACCTGGGGTCACACGGCCCGGGTAAGGTTAGGGTCAGCTGTGTACACCAGACACCATCGGCAGGAACATGGCCGACGGCAGCAGCGAGTTAACCTGGGGTCACACGGCCCGGGTAAGGTTAGGGTCAGCTGTGTAGACCAGACACCATCGGCAGGAACATGGCCGACAGCAGCAGCGAGTTAACCCGGGGTCACACGGCCCGGGTAAGGTTAGGGTCAGCTGTGTAGACCAGACACCATCGGCAGGAACATGGCCGACAGCAGCAGCGAGTTAACCCGGGGTCACACGGCCCGGGTAAGGTAAGGTCAGCCGTGTAGATCAGACACCATCGGCAGGAACATGGCCGACGGCAGCAGCGAGTTAACCTGGGGTCACACGGCCCGGGTAAGGTTAGGGTCAGCTGTGTACACCAGACACCACCGATAGGAACACGGCCAATGGCAACAGCGAGTTGACCTGGGGCTACATGGCCAGGGTCAAGATTTCATGAGGCGACATGACGAAGAATGTCACGAGTCAATGCAGCATTAATCAGCTGGCTAGGAGTGCAAATAGCTTAAAGCAAGATGTACAGCGAGTGACATTCAGTATCCTGAAAGTCGGAGATTGTGTTTGTGAAAACGACAGGCAACCGTACAAATATTTCAATCACAACTCAAATGTACTGCTTCCCGCTGCGTCTTTCAATGTACCATGTCAGGTCGCCTCATGGAGATTCATGAATGCAAGATGTAACTGAGATCAATTCACCCAGCTTCAGGTATAAGTAGTCTTCGAGCACCACATAGAAATGAACTAAAATACAGATGCATAAAATGCATATATAAGGCTTGGCATGTTATTTAAATGAATGGAACGAAATACTGAACATAATTATTCATATTTGTCACATGACCCGACAGACACGCTAAGGTACGCACAGTTGGATTTATGCTTTGGAATCCGAGATTTGGAGGGGAAAACTTGGTGGCATCAAAGGCCGGAGGGTTTTTCTGCTTCCGCATCAAACACTTTTGTACTTCCCAGTGAACATTGAGCATGTTTATCAAACATCAATAAACGTACAGTCATTCCCAAACAACACCATTCATCATTAGGCGAAAAATGAGTTGGTAATTTCCCAGAGGACAATGTTCTTGGATGACAGGCCGTGTTTCAAACGCTGGTGGTCAGTACCCCGCCCCTGGTGTGCGAGGGCCGCCGCACCTTGTCGAGCAGGCCGTACAGCCTGTGCAGGATGGCCCGCACGTGCCGCACGTCGTCGTCGCGGCCGCGCAGCGTGGTCTGGCAGAGGCGCGCGCAGCAGGTGATGAGGCGCACGGCGCGCTCCAGCAGCAGCTGGTGCTGCAGCTGCGCCGCCGCCGCCCCGGCCTCGTCCAGCGCAGCACTCTGTCGGCCGGTTGGGAGACGGTGAGAGGACGGTCGCCAGACGGCCAGTAGACGGTCAGAGGACGGCCACCAGACGAGAGCGGCCGGGAGACGGTCAGAGGACGGCCATGAGACGGAAGACGGCCATGAGATGGGAGACGACCATGAGACGGGAGACGGCCGGGAGACGGTCAGAGGACAGCCATGAGACGGGAGACGGCCATGAGACTGGAGACGGCGAGGAGACAGGAGACGACCAGGAGACGATCACGAGACGGCCAGCAGCAGTAGTCAGGGAAGCACTCCACTAGGCATGAGGGCATTTCAGTTCAGTCGTGCAACGCATATGTGACGTCACACTATACTCATAATCGCCACAACCCGGTCTGTCGGGCGTCTTAATCAGAGACAGACATTGGAAGACATCCGAGTGTTGACATGTACACAACATACATGTTGACTTACATGCTTACTTCAAGAGCTACACCATCGAATCGTAAGCTGGACATCAATGCTATTTGCACATACGATACCCCGATCAGACAACATATAGGATGGTCGCACTACCGGCAAAAAAACTGGAGCGTCTTCAAGCCATCTACGCCACCATGCAGCGGGCGCGCTCACCTGCGCCACGAACGTCTCGGAGGCGAGGAGGTGCGCAATGAGGCCGACGGCAGTATGGCAGTATTTGTAGAACTGCTTGTCGCTGTGCGTGTCCAAAGAGAAGAGGGCCGGATCGACCGAGATCGGCGCGCTCTTCGGCTTGGAGTGACGCCGCTTGGCACTGGGAGAACTTCCATCGTCTGCGAGGGGCGACATAGAGGTTACCCGAGCAGTGATGAGGCGATAATGATATGAGTCATACCCGAGTCAGAGTATATAGCAGGCGAATGCAACGAGAGACGTCATGGGCATACGATTAAGAGCGATTCTGAAATCGATAGGGCGGGAATGAACGAACCGTGGGTTCTTGTACGACGCATCCGACTGCTGGGCCACATCGTGTTGCTAACCTATAACGCTGATTGGTCGCCACTGGACCCGGTAGGATTGGCTGGCTGTAGGATTGGAACCGAAGATCTTACAATCAAGAGCCCAACGCTCTACCCACTGAACCACCGCGACCCCTCGACAGGGCCGGAAATAACCCTTGCACGTGTTCATCATAGCCAACTACAATGTCCATGCACATAACCATTACTAAAATTCCCAGTGAGTGCGGCAGCGGCCATGTTCCAGAGCCACGGCTCCACCGGTCCGACTGGCTTCGTTTGTTTATTTGGGCTTAAGGGCGCCTGAACTGCTAGTGGTTATCTAGCGCCCATCCGACTGGCTTCAACAGACACGGTTATCACAGTGGTGATAACGGAAGCAGACCAATCGGAGCGGCCGGAGGCTGATCGAGGCGGTGCGGGATCGTCACCGCCACACGACCGGGCACGAGAGCGACAACTACTGGCAACATGCTCTCTCCGCTCTCCTCACGCGCCAACACCACCTGGCAGGCGATCCGCATGGTCGACCTTCGCCCTGCCGGCTCTCACTGAGCCAACAGTCGGCGGGAACGGTCCGTTTCCCAGGACAACATTCCCACCACGTCAACTTCTGTACCAGGGAGGTCACTGGCAGCCGGCGAAGGACGACAGGGGTGCCGCCGCCAACACAGCATCGCCCACATGTCACAACGAAACCAATCAGCATACACACGCGACGGCGCACCGAACACGGCATATCACCAGACACGGCGGTGACGTCACCATAACAGTGACGTCAGCGGCGGCGCACCCACCGTGTCGCAGCTCCACGAGCGCCTCCATGTGCTCCAGCAGACGGGAGCAGTTCACCAGCTGCACGTGCAGAGGGAACTCGCCGCACAAACTGGCGGCGAACTCCACCAGCTGCGAGACGCTCTTGTCGCCCGTCACAGTCACTGCCGGTACACGGGAC
This sequence comes from Ashinkailepas kermadecensis, assembly GCA_034440615.1. Lineage (NCBI taxonomy): Eukaryota > Metazoa > Arthropoda > Thecostraca > Neolepadidae > Ashinkailepas > Ashinkailepas kermadecensis. Next base: position 20,226 of record JAOTOM010002146.1, read on the forward strand.
ATGGCTGAGGGGAGGGGTCGGAGAGGAGGCAAGTTTTGCAACCCGTCACCGCCAGCACACGAGACGCGGGCACACGGCTGAGGGAGAGGGGGACACGGGAGACAGGCTGACGGAGAAGGACGGAGGATACGGGCAACGATAGAAACACAGCAATACGGATAACGAGGTGCAAATAACTGGGGGCTACAGAGAGCAGAGACACAGGGAAGGAGAGCGCAGAAGCAAAAGAACAGGGAGGTACACTGAGGAAAAAAGTATAGAGCAGGAAGGTCCAGTCAGAGGAGGCATATCGAAATAATTCAGGCAGATAAACTGAGCATACAGAGCGGAGGGAAACACAACCAGAAGACCTGGCGAAGAGGGAGTGAGTGAGAAAGCGAAAGGCCTAGATTGGAACTTATCTCCTCCTTAAGCAAACGCACATTCCACAATTGTACGGAAGGTAATCACCAATGTGTTACGACCACACTAACACGTGCTACTAGTGTAGCATGTGGTATCAGTAGTGAACACCGACATCAGCACAGCTGGCAGCCGACTGGACAGGACGACAGCTGACGGCGCGCCGTACCTGTGTCCTCGGCCAGCTTGTCCCTGGCGTCGCCGCGGGTGGCCAGCTGGTCGGCCAGCATCACCAGACATAGCCACAGGTGGCGCTCCTCGCCGACGGTGCGCAGCAGGTGGCTGAAGAGCGGCAGCCGGCGGTGGCGCGGCACGTCGCGCACCGCGTCCACAAACACCCGCAGCACGGACACCAGCACCTCCGAGTCGGGAGACACCAGGCTGGACGCCTGCCGGTCAGGTCACGTCAGGTCAGAAGGCTCACACCATCACCTCTGAGCCACGACATTCCAGACTGGACGCCTGCGGGTCAGGTCACGCCAGATTTGAGGGTTCACACAATCACCTCCGAGCCGGGACATTCCAGGCTGGACGACTCAGGGTAGGGTCAGGTCAGGTCAAAGGGTTCACACCATCACCTCCGAGCCGGGAGATACCAGACTGGACAACTGAGGGTTGGGTCAGGTCAGAGGATTCACACCATCGCCTCCGAGCCGGGAGATACCACACTTGACGCCTGCGGGCCAGGTCACATCAGGTCAGATTGTTCACACCAACACTCCGAGACACGACATTCCAGGCTGGACGCCTGCCGGTCAGGTCACGTCAGGTCAGGTCAGAGGGTTCACACCATCACCTCCGAGCCGGGACATTCCAGGCTGGACGACTGAGGGTTGGGTCAGGTCAGGTCAGAGGGTCCACACCCCCACCTCCGAGCCGGGAGACATCAGACTGGAACCTGTAGGTACGGTAACGTCAGGCTAGAGAGGGTTCACACCATCACCTCCAAGCTGGCAGACACCAAACTGGACGCCTACAGGTCCGGTTACGTCAGGCTACAGGGTTCAACCACCGTGTCGGGCCGGGAGATATCCGAGTCGGGACGGACCAGACCAGACTGGACGCCTGCAGGTCGAGTTACGTCAGATTGGAGTGTTCACACGAGCACCTCTAATCAGGGAGATACCAGAGTAGTAACCTGCAGGTCGGGTCAAGTCCGGTCTGTGTCCACACCATCACCTCCGAGCGGGGAGATGCCGGTGTAACAAAGTTACTTTCGACTCCACTTTCGGAATGACTTTGCTCTACTGTATACTGGGATCCGGGCTCCGAGCGGATCCCAGACATCCGGCCGACACCAGTTCGCGCTGACGTTGCAGTTGACGCCTAAAGCCCTGGCAGTCACGGCGTTTATGCTCAGTTCAGCATCCGTTCTCACAGAGCGCCCGGCCGGCCGGCCAAGACTGTGTCACTGACACCCGTACCACTACCGTACCATGCGGCACATGCAGATCAGGGGGCTGGTCTGGAGTGCGACGACCGGACCCCTCCCTTTGCGATGTAGTGCAATAGATGATATCGGCAGGCCGGGGTGTTGTCCCTCCCCCATTAGCGGCTGGTACCCCTCTCGCGCGCGGCTCGCCCAGACGCGACTAGACGGTCGACGCGGTAAGACGTAGCTGAGAGACAGGTGGGTGAACAGCCCGGTTGGCTTGTTATCCGTCGTTGTCAGTCATGATCGCCTGTGGATTTTGAGGCGCGAACTTTTGTTGGTTTTGTTGTCTATGTAGAACCGTTGAAGCTGTTGCACAGTTGTCGCCGAATTGATTAACTAATCCGCCCGATAAAATACAAGGGCATAAACGGCTGCTGGTTTGAGAAGTGGTTCGATTCGAGAACTTGGTGGGCTGGAGAAACAACTGAAGTTGAGAACCATTTATCGTATAAGCGAGGCAAACCGGAGAATGTCACTGCCAGACAAACTGAGAACTTGCCTACAGCGGACTGGACGCCTAAATGTCAGTCAGGGTGTCAAAGTTAGGGGCGGTTATGTCAGATGTCAGGTAGGGGTGGGTGTTAAGCAGTGTTACAATAATGGTATCACGTTCGGTGTGAGATGTCGAAACGAGTACAGCAGGATGTGGAAAAACAATGTTTCCTCAAATAGTCCTTCAAACCAAGTTTTCAGACAATTGAGTACGTATGACTATACTCGTTTTGCGTGTTTTGAGAGGTACCAAATTTGGGGACATCGATATCAACGATAACGATACAAATACCCATTCTATAAGCCGGTATTCTATAACATAGCACATCATAGGTAATTCCTTTACCTGGAATTGCGCTACAGGATGCTCGGTATCACGATTCCGGATCAGTTATGGTGAGCAGAAGTGTGATATTTATCAACTGGATACTGTCAGAAACCAGGCATGAATACTTCACAAACACGCACCAACAAACAAGATGTCGATACATCTTTGGGAAGGATGTCGATTCAGTGTTCAGTAAGTGGCACATTCCACCTGATTTCACGAATAGTTTACCATTGGTGTTGAGTTGTCAGCCATCAACATTACATGCAGCCATCAACATTACATGCAGCACGACATAAGACACGACAAATTACAGCGCGCCGGATCAATTCACATCAAACTGAATGACAGAACAGACTACCTGTCCACGGGGGTACCGAGTAAGTTCTGCGCAGGTCAGGTCGGATCAGATCCCAGTCCAGGCCCAGCAGAGCGGCCCGTGGCGTGCCCCCACCTTGAGCAGAGCCGGGATGATGCTCTCCACAGTCTTCTCTATCACTCGGAAGCTGTACTCGTTGTCCTGGCGCAGCATCGACGAACCCATGAAAGTGAAGATGGCCATGATGTTGTGTAGAACCATCTCCTGGAAACGATGTCACGCGGTTAGCGATCAACTACAACCAGCATCATTTTACAACCAGAACAACCAATGAGTAGGCAACGAGCAGTCCTGATGAAGCATCAATTTTCTCCAAGCAAAGAGCTACATCTGTTGGACTCGACTTTCCCAGTAAATTGAATTCAGCTTTAACAAGTATGCCGGGGTGCTTGATTGGATCAAGCGTACATTAACAAAACCTACCATAGTTCTCGCCGCCATCACCAGAACAAAAGAAAACCAGTGGGTGTGAAAACCCGTCTGTGTGTGGGTGTGATGTCTTAAAAACTTTTATGGGGCGAGTGTCTGGGTAAGATGCCCCTTCTCACAATCGAAAGTTGGTTTGTGTACTCTTCCCCCACCGTGGAGATTTAAACAACGCGGCTAGGTGACGTAACCAAAACCAACCAAAGTGACTTTTGCAAGTAGGTTGCCTTCCGGTGCCGTGAATACATCGACAGAGCCGGTCTATATCGATGCCGGCCGTCCCTGTCAATTATCGGCCTGGGGAGCCGACACCTGGTACAAGCTCTACCTTAACGGGTATTTGTTTTGTGTCTGTGGTGTGGGGGGCAACGTGGATCAGGCTCGTCGGCCAGAACTTCCAAGACCGACTTCGAAACCGCAGAGCATCCGAGCTCTCGGCAGCGGCGCCACCACCAACAGCTCGGCCAAGACGGCGTCACCCACCGGCAGCATGGCGGCGGCCATGCCCAGTATGATGAGCGCCAGCTGGTGCGTCTGCGGACTGTCGGACGAGCGCACGCACTGCACCAGCGTCTCGACGCTGAAGTGCGCCTGCAGCGCCTCTGGCGGCGGCCCGTCCAGGTCGACCAGGGCGCGGCACACGTGCTGCAGGCAGGTGAGCGCCAGCTGCCGGTGGTACTCGACGGCCGGCTGGTCGGCTCGACGCAGCAGGCGGCGCAGCAGCGAGAACAGTGGCGCCAGCAGGTCGACGGGCGCGTCCAGTCGGCGGCGCGCCTGCAGCAGCTCCAGACAGACGGCGCGCCGCCACCACGGTCGGCTGTCCAGCAGGTCGTCGGCCGGCGGGGCCAAGTCGGGAGCTGCGGGAGCTGCCGCCGCAGCCGCCGTCCTGGGTCAGGCACACAGCGTCAGTCTGGGCTCACACAGTGCTGCCACACAAGACCACACTCACACACACAAGTTCCGCGTACAATTACAGGACGTAGGAGTTCCGGAAGCCCTGAAGCAACACAGGGATTATATTCAGCTGGAAGCTGAAGCACGGGGCACTGCATCAACACAGACTCGGCCAGTGCGGTTCCGCTCCAGACCTGCGGCGGCTGGCGCGGGACTCTCGGACCGTCTTCTTCTCCACCTGCTCCTCCCCCAGCTGAAGCGCCAGCTGCTCAGTCGTCAGCGGCAGCCGCTTCACCACCTGCCGGACACAGCCGCTGGCGTCAGCGGGCAAGGCCACTACGGGGAGAGGTAGGACCGTCCAGACACCAGTCAGACAGCAGAACACGCGAGCTTGCACCAATCGGTTGTTCAATTATTGGCTAATATGAGCCACCGACGGATGTTTCTATACGGAAGAGACACCACTCGTTACTCGCCAGGTAATTACCTGCACATAATGGCAGTCCAACCCGTTCTGTGCTGCAGGAATCATTATCGATGAGGTAATATTATGGTGCAGCGGGCCCCCGCATCCATCATGCGATGGTCACCAGCTACTCCAAGTTCGTCACGCTCCCCACACCTTGCTCACCCTGTGTACGTCACGCCCCACACCTTGCTCACCCTGTGTACGTCACGCCCCACACCTTGCTCACCTTGTGTATGTCACGCCCCACACCCTGCTCACCCTGTGTACGTCACGCCCCACACCTTGCTCACCCTGTGTACGTCACGCCCCACACCTTGCTCACCTTGTGTATGTCACGCCCCACACCCTGCTCAGCCTGTGTAATTACGCCCCACACTTCGCTCACCCTGTGAATGCGGGTGGCGATGTCGGGCAGCTGTGTGTCGGTGCAGAGGTCCACCAGCAGAGTCAGCAGCTGCTGCTGCTTGTCGCCGTCCAGCGAGGCGAACAGCTGCCGAGTCACCTGTCACAGACAGCAGTCAGACGACACCCGGCCAGGATGTCACCAAAGGTACACAGAGGCGAACACTCCGGACTACCTGTCACAGACAGCAGTCAGACGACACCCGGCCCCGATGTCGCCGAACAGTACACAGAGACGAACACTCCGGACTACCTGGGACTGCAGACTGCTGACGCAGACTGCTGACGCAGACTGCTGACGCAGACTGCTGACGCAGACTGCTGACGCAGACTGCTGACGCAGACTGCTGACGCAGACTGCTGACGCAGACTGCTGACGCAGAGTGCAGAAGCCAACTCAGACGGCCAGACGCCAGTTACGCGATTGTCGCCCCAATCGACTACGGGAACTAGGCGACTCCGACGTGAAAGTGGTCAGATGCGTCCCAGACTGCGCAGAGGACGTGCGGACTGATTTGATTGACTGGACCCAGCCGCCAAGCCGACCATGATCGCATCAATGAACAGTCTTCGGGCGGTCGGGCGTGGCAACCGGGCAGTAGATGGCCGCCGCCGAGAGCTAACGGGACACCTTTTGGTCCGCGGACGTACGTCGTACATCACGCCAGATGATTATATGGAGCAGTTGGACGCACGGCAGCGCGTGGGACCGCTCCGGACAGTGCTGTGAGAATATCACGACAGTGGATTGTCCCGGACAGCACCATGACACGGTCATTGGCGGTGGGCCGCCCCGGACAACACAGCGGCACCGTCAGTGGCGATGGGCCGCCCCGGACAATACTGGCGCACGATCAGTGGCGATGGGCCGCCCCGGACAACACTTGGCACCGTCAGTGGCGATGGGCCGCCCCGGACAACACTGGCGCACCGTCAGTGGCGGTGGGCCGCCCCGGACAACACTGGCGCACCGTCAGTGGCGGTGGGCCGCCCCGGACAACACTGTAGCACCGTCAGTGGCGGTGGGCCGCCCCGGACAACACTGGCGCACCGTCAGTGGCGGTGGGCCGCCCCGGACAACACTGTGGCACGGTCATTGGCGGTGGGCCGCCCCGGACAACACAGCGGCACCGTCAGTGGCGATGGGCCGCCCCGGACAACACTGTGGTACCGCCAGTGGCGGTGGGCCGCCCCGGACAACACTGTGGTACCGTCAGTGGCGGCGGGCCGCCCCGGACAACACTGTGGTACCGTCAGTGGCGGCGGGCCGCCCCGGACAACACAGCGGCACCGTCAGTGGCGATGGGCCGCCCCGGACAACACTGTGGTACCGCCAGTGGCGGTGGGCCGCCCCGGACAACACTGTGGTACCGTCAGTGGCGGCGGGCCGCCCCGGACAACACTGTGGTACCGTCAGTGGCGGCGGAGCCGCCCCGGACAACACTTGGCACCGTCAGTGGCGGTGGGCCGCCCCGGGCAACACTCATCCGCCCGCAACAATGCGGCACCGTCAGTGGCGGTGGGCCGCCCCGGACAACACAGCGGCACCGTCAGTGGCGATGGGCCGCCCCGGACAACACTGTGGTACCGCCAGTGGCGGTGGGCCGCCCCGGACAACACTGTGGTACCGTCAGTGGCGGCGGGCCGCCCCGGACAACACTGTGGTACCGTCAGTGGCGGCGGGCCGCCCCGGACAACACTGTGGCACCGTCAGTGGCGGCGGGCCGCCCCGGACAGCACAGCGACCCGGCCATACCTGCGGCAGCAGCAGACTCTGCGGCGAGACGGCGCCGTCGGGCAGCAGGAGGCCGGCCGACGCCGCAGAGAGCGCGCCGCTGAACACCCGCCACACGGCCGGCCGTGCCAGACTGGCGGCCGGGTCGGCGGAGAACAGCCGCAGCAGGCGGGCGGCCAGCATCGAGCGGGCCGACGTGAGGTCACGGCCGGCGCACACCTCCGAGATCAGGTCCGACAGCACAGGCGTGCAGGACGCCACCGTCTCCTGACGAAGGACCAGCCACGTCACAGATCAGACAGTCCTCTGGCGCATAACCCTCAGAGATCAAGCCGGACGGCATGGGTGTACGGGAGGCCATCGTCTCCTAACGAAGGACCAGTCACATCACAGATCAGACTGTCCTCTGGCGCACAACCCTCCGAGATCAGGCCGGACGGCACGGGTGTACAGGAGGCTACCGTCTCCCGACGAAGGACCAGCGCTACGCCGCAAGTCAGACGGTTTCTTGCGACGGTTTCTTGGGGCTTAGGGGGTGGGGAGGTACAGTCAAATTACAGCAGAGAAGCCACAAGTAGAGCGGACAGTCTTCTGGGGTGAAATCTGCCACGACACGTGCAGACACGCGAACAGTATGGACGCTTTCTCGACACACAGACAGACAGACGGAAGAAACCACCAGCATGGTATGCACTACATTTGATTAGTCCCATTAACATAATGTTCCATATCAGTGTGCTATGAGGCAATATACATATTGTGCATTTGACAAATACTACACACTAAGCACATTAAATATGGAAGTACAGCGTGAACACACAAAATACACTAAGCATACTAATATACCAAGCATAGTGGTAACATACTAAGCATATTAATATACTACCCATGTCACTGTCGTTGGCTGTCACACCAGTCACTGTCACGTCCATATTCCAACTTCCTCTGGAATAGCGCAACTTATGTCAGCCGGCATCTACACCTGCATAAACTAATCACTGGCTGCGGACCGTAAAAAAAACCTAAAAAGTGGGGCGAAAAAGCCGGGGGGGGGGGGCGCCCCCACACCCCCCCCCCCCGCGGCCCCCCGGCGCGGCGGCTCTCACCTCATCAGCCAGGGGCGGCAGCAGCGCGGCCAGCGACGACCGCACTCGGTCCGGTACGGCGTCCGACACCACGACCGACACCAGCGGCCGCAGCCAGTCGCGGCCGCCCTCGGCCATACAGCGCGCCACCTCCCTGTCGGAGGACGTACCGAGGTGAGCGGACTCCTCGGCCACGGCCGGCTCAGCGGCCGGAGAGCCCTTCATACTGCCGCCGGGAGGACGGTTTTTATTGTTTATTGGGTGATTCACGACGCACTTCATGCACATCCACGGCTAATGGCGGCGCCCACACTGTTTCGCCGGTGGGTCGCGGTATTGGGAAACGTCCCGAGCGGTGCGAGCGTTGAACCCGGGATATTTTGTACCCAGAGCTAAACATCTTAACCACTCGGCCATCCCCACCCACGTGGGGAGGATGCAGTGATCTGCCTGGTGAGTGGTTGGTTGGTTGGTTATTGAGGTTTAGCGGCGCATCGACTGGCGACCTGTCGGTGGCAATCAAGCCTGTGCGATTGTAGTTCAATCAGCCGTAGCTTCCCAGCGATGTGTAATGCCCATTTAGGGCCATATAGTACTGATTAAACTTCTGACAATTTACCAATAACTGAAGAGAAAAAAAACGTTCAAAGCTGTTTCAATATTGAGGCATTTGTCACTATCCCTCAACCATTTCATCCTCGATACCTGTTTCAGGTTGAGTTCTTCCAGCGCCAGGTCTCCGTGAGTTTTCTGGACGACAATTAAACACGTTCAGCCCTGACCAATTTCCAATTAAGGCGAGCGCGTCTATTCGAGACCGCTCAGCTCGCTGACTCCCATCTTCAAACTCGGGCCCGTTCTAAACTCAGCTCACTCAGCACAAACTTAGCTCAATCCCAAGCCCCGGAAGCGTGATGTGCTAACTTGAAATCTGGTTCAGCACACCAGACATGGGAAATATTTACAGAAAACATTAAGCCGTCATTTTGAGGTCAAGCTACACCATTCAGCCTCACAACGGAGAACAAGGATAATTGTTTGGGGAGCAGAACGTTGCAGGTGCCACAAAACCCAGTTTCGGCGTTATTTTCCAGCCCTGGTCGGCAACAACCTTCCGGAGATGACGTCCATCTACCCAAGCGACCACTCGCTTCCCGCGACACTCGAAAAGTGTCCCGTGTCCTCCGCGCAGGCCCAGGTCAGCACTCACTCTGGGTCGGAGACGATCTCCTGGTGCCGTGTCGCTAGCTGAACGGCCAGCGCCAGCAGCGGCGACTTGGCCTTGGCCACCTTCACCGAGGCTATCTTCCGTACACAGTCCACTGCCGCCGAGCGGACCTGGCAACATCACACACCGTCAGTGATGATGATGATTGGGGTTTAGGGGCGCATCGACCAGGGTAGGACATTTAGCGCCCACACACCGTCAGTCTCGAGGCAGACAGCAGACAGGACCGCACACAGTCCACTGCCGCCCAGCCGACCTGGCAGCATCACACACAGTCAGTCTCGGGGCGGACTGCAGACAGGACCGTACACAGTCCACTGCCGCCCAGCCGACCTGGCAGCATCACACATAGTCAGTCTCGGGGCGGACAGCAGACAGGACCGTACACAGTCCACTGCCGCCCAGCCGACCTGGCAGCATCACACATAGTCAGTCTCGGGGCGGACAGCAGACAGGACCGTACACAGTCCACTGCCGCCCAGCCGACCTGGCAGCATCACACACAGTCAGTCTCGGGGCGGACTGCAGACAGGACCGTACACAGTCCACTGCCGCCCAGCCGACCTGGCAGCATCACACACAGTCAGTCTCGGGACCGACTGCAGGCCAGATCGGGCGCCGCTCTGACGACAGACGGGTGCGGTTCCGACAACAGACCAGATCTGGTGCCAGCTGACATACCAGATCTGGCATCGTTCTGACGGTATGGTACGGACTGCACCAGAACCTGTATCTTGTCACAGGCAGCAGACAGGCGGCGGCAGCTGACTCACCTGTGCCAGCGGCGACTGCAGCGCCACCAGCAGGGAGGGCAGCAGACAGGCGGCGGCAGCTGACCCACCTGTGCCAGCGGCGACTGCAGCGCCACCAGCAGGGAGGGCAGCAGACAGGCGGCGGCAGCTGACTCACCTGTGCCAGCGGCGACTGCAGCGCCACCAGCAGGGAGGGCAGCAGACAGGCGGCGGCAGCTGACCCACCTGTGCCAGCGGCGACTGCAGCGCCACCAGCAGGGAGGGCAGCAGACAGGCGGCGGCAGCTGACTCACCTGTGCCAGCGGCGACTGCAGCGCCACCAGCAGGGAGGGCAGCAGACAGGCGGCGGGCGTCAGCAGCGGCGGCAGCCGGCTGGCCGGAGCCGCGTTCAGCAGGGCGGCGGCCATCACCAGTGCTGCCACCTGGGCGGCCAGCACAGCCGGCGGCGGCGGCGGCGGCTCGGCCGGCGCCCACCAGAACTGCGCCAGGAACGCCACCTGCGCCGGCAGCGAGCCCAGACGCGCCTGCCGGTGACAGCAGGTCAGACGGGCCAACACGGGTCAGATGCGGGCGAAACAGTCAGCGGATCGAACACCAGTAAAGGTGTGGACGGACGGGAACGAGCCTGGAACACGAGTAGATGCTGGGTACGATGAAACGTCAAGCAAACATCGGCGGCGTGTTTGTTTTTCTACCAACAAGTTCTTTTCTTACGGCATTTCTTCAAATATATTATTGACAGCAAGCAGCCAAGCATCAACTGATTTTCTTCTTGAAATTTATTGTTGTAAAATTAGTAAACTTAGCCGGTTATTCAACGTTGCTTCCAGATAAAAAGTCGTGGGTGAATATCTTACACTTGAGGACCGATATTTTTGTCGGGGGGGCATCGTGATCGATAAGCCAAGACACCAAAACCAGCTACGACGTTAAAAGATGCCGATATGGCAGGCATCAATTGGCGCCGATATGCAAACAATAGCAATTGGCAACAAAATGTTTCTATGAAATTAACATCACAATGTTGTATGGTGGAATTTCCATTAACTGCTGTAGTTAAACGTCATAACACCGCACTGAAGTTAATTCATCATCAAGTCAAAACTGTGTCCCAGGACGTCAAAACCATGCTCCCTCAGGTACTGGCTTCCAGTTACACTTCGCGATTTCGGAACACTGCTTCGGGCATCTCTAATAAATGTAAAGCAGCCACATTCGTATGGTATACGGAATGAGTACCACGACTATCTCAAAACTCTCCAATGACCGTCTGCACTGCAGTACGGCTGCCTGCGCACAACGCCGGCTTCCTGATCGACACCGACAGGTCCCAGCCTGCCGCTGGACAGGCTGGGACCTGGCCTCCCTCGTGGCTACGACTCCCTGATCTACAGCGACAGGAAGTTATGTTTGGCGCAGGTGGCCGCTGGACAGGCTGGGACCTGGCCTCCCTCGTGGTGCGACTCCCTGATCTACAGCAACAGGAGGCTATGTTTGGCGCAGGTGGCCGCTGGACAGGCTGGGACCTGGCCTCCCTCGTGGCTACGACTCCCTGATCTACAGCGACAGGAGGTTATGTTTGGCGTAGGTGGCCGCTGGACAGGCTGGGACCTAGCCTCCCTCGTGGTGACGACTCCCTGATCTACAGCGACAGGAGCCTATGTTTGGCGCAGGTGGCCGCTGGACAGGCTGGGACCTAGCCTCCCTCGTGGTGACGACTCCCTGATCTACAGCGACAGGAGGCTATGTTTGGCGCAGGTGGGCGCTGGACAGGCTGGGACCTGGCCTCCCTCGTGGCGAACAGATTACCTTGAAGAGCGCAGCCACCACGGCCTGACACAGAGGCCGACAGCGGGAGCGCGGCAGACTAAGGCCGGCTGCGGCCGACCGGTACAGGGCGGGCAGGCAGTCAGACGGCCCTTCCACCCTCCACGGTGTGGTCACGTCTGAAACATAGCGGACGACGTCTGAAACACGACTGGTACATGGCGGGCAGGCAATCAGAGGAGCCCTTCCACCCTCCACGGTGTGGTCACGTCTGAAACATAGCGGACGACGTCCGAAACACGACCGGTACAGGGCGGGCAGGCAGTCAGACGGCCCTTCCAGCCTCCACGGTGTGGTCACGTCTGAAACATAGCGGACGACGTCTGAAACACGACCGGTACAGGGCGGGCAGGCAGTCAGAGGGGCCTTTTACCCTCCACGGTGTGGTCACGTCTGAAACATAGCGGACGACGTCTGAAACACGACCGGTACAGGGCGGGCAGGCAGTCGAGGGCCTTCTACCCTCCACGGTGTGGTCACGTCTGAAACATAGCGGACGACGTCTGAAACACAACCGGTACAGGGCGGGCAGGCAGTCAGACGGCCCTTCCACCCTCCACGGTGTGGTCACGTCTGAAACATAGCGGACGACGTCTGAAACACGACCGGTACAGGGCGGGCAGGCAGTCAGACGGCCCTTCCACCCTCCACGGTGTGGTCACGTCTGAAACATAGCAGACGACGTCTGAAACACGACCGGTATAGGGCGGGCAGGCAGTCAGACGGCCCTTCCACCCTCCACGGTGTGGTCACGTCTGAAACATAGCGGACGACGTCTGAAACACGACCGGTACAGGGCGGGCAGGCAGTCAGAGGGGCCTTCTACCCTCCACGGTGTGGTCACGTCTGAAACATAGCGGACGACGTCTGAAACACAACCGGTACAGGGCGGGCAGGCAGTCAGAGGGGCCTTCCACCCTCCACGGTGTGGTCACGTCTGAAACGTAGCGGACGACGTCTGAAACACAACCGGTACAGGGCGGGCAGGCAGTCAGAGGGGCCTTCCTACCCTCCACGGTGTGGTCACGTCTGAAACATAGCGGACGACGTCCGAAACACGACCGGTACAGGGCGGGCAGGCAGCCAGACGGCCCTTCCACCCTCCACGGTGTGGTGGACACACAGCGTTCTCAACTTCATTTTGTGTTAGGTATCGGATGTAAAAAGCCAGAAATGAGGGAGACAATGTAAGATGGAGGTACTTCGATGTATATTTTGTGGCACTTGACATGTTGAACCCGACTAGAGCTGTTGAATTTGATCGAAGGAAGGAACTATTTTCATGTGTGAATAAAAACATAGGCAAACATTTTTTTGTGGGGGGGGGGATGCAATATCTACAGCTCAGAAAAAACTCCACGTTTTGTATGCATGTATCCTGCATGATCATATCCCCAGACATGCACACCTGACGAGCAGCTTGGTATAACGATGTAGAAAAGACATCGGAAGCGATGTAACACGAAGCTGTGTTAGGTGTCAATTTGTACCCAACTGCGGGAGTTTAAGAACCCTGTGGCCGCGTATGAAACATAGCGGTAGACGCCTGAAACACTGCAACACACTACAAATAGGAGGCAAAGTACACAGTCTTTGACCAGTCTCGGGCATTTGCTGAAAGCCACGTGACCTGCAAGGCCGTCCAGTCCTGAAACACTAGCTGTCATTTGGACAAAAGAAGAGGTTTCCTAATCAGCATGCTTGGAACAAGATTTGCAGTTGGGTCAAATTGTGAGCTTTAACAAGCGGTAGCGTTTGAAGCAAGCACTATCAAATTTGAATAAATACCTGGACCCACGGACTATCTGAACCACAGAAAGCCTGCAAGAAGTCGCTCCACTCACCAAAGAGATCACCTAAAACGTCGAGCAAGTCTGAAAACTGGAGACAGGATCTGACATCCGCTGACAGGCACACCTCTCAAAAGACGCCAGGCTGTCTGCCCCGCAGCTGTGGACGGGACCGGACCTCCCTCCGTACCCGGGGGCTAGACCAGACCCGACCTCAACTCGCGCTCGAATCCTCACCTTTCTCGTCTACAGTGTCGATGATGGCCTTCAGAAGACAAAGCAGAGCCTCAGACAACGTCGGCTCCGTCCGGAGAAGTTCCAGCGGGGTCAGGTCAGCCAATGGCTCTGTCACCTTCAGCTGCAGGTCAGACAAGGTGACATTGGGTCAAGCAAGGTCACATAATTTAGCCAGCGACCCTGAGCTGTTCCAGGTTGAACAGAGCATGAACCTTCCTGCATCGGACCTTCGGTCACATTCAGTAACGGCAGATCTGGCCGTATTCTCCCTTCACGTGCAGACACGATCAGCACCCTATCAGACGCCACCAGCTATACGGACCTGACCCTCTCTTTCAGGTGCAGACGATCAGACCCTATCGACGCCACACTAGTACTCAGGTGAGACACGATCAGCACCCTATCAGACGCCACCAGCTATACGGACGACACATACCTGACCCTCTTCTCTCTTCAGGTGCAGACACGATCGTCACCGCATCTGAGACGTCCCCAGCTACATAGATGACACATACCTGACCCTATCCTCTCTTCACGTGCAGACACGATTAGCGCTCTATGCGACGTCCCCAGCTATACAGACGACACAGACGTGGACCGAACGTCCCTCCATGGGCGCAACAACGAGACACCGCAGCCCACCTGCGCCGTCCCCAGCTATACAGACGACACAGACGTGGACCGAACGTCCCCCATGGGCGCAACAACGAGACACCGCATCCCACCTGCGCCGTCCCCAGCTATACAGACGACACAGACGTGGACCAAACGCCCCCCCATAGGCGCAACAACGAGACACCGCAGCCCACCTGCGCCGTCCCCAGCTATACACACGACACAGACGTGGACCGAACATCCCCGATGGGCGCAACAACGTGACACCGCATCCCACCTGCGCCGTCCCCAGCTATACAGACGACACAGACGTGGACCGAACGCCCCCCCCCCCCATAGGCGCAACACACGAGACACCGCAGCCCACCTGCGCCGTCCCCAGCTATACAGACGACACAGACGTGGACCGAACGTCCCCCCCCCCCCCATGGGCGCAACACACGGGACACCGCAGCCCACCTGCGCCGTCCCCAGCTATACAGACGACACAGACGTGGACCGAACGCTCCCCCCCATGGGCGCAACGAGACACCGCAGGCCACCTGCGCCGTCCCCAGCTATACAGACGACACAGACGTGGACCGAACGTCCCCCCCCCATGGGCGCAACACACGGGACACCGCAGCCCACCTGCGCCGTCCCCAGCTATACAGACGACACAGACGTGGACCGAACGTCCCCCCCATGGGCGCAACAACGAGACACCGCATCCCACCTGCGCCATCTCCAGCAGCGGCAGGAGCGGCGCCATCGACTCCGCCGCGCCGTCGCCGTCTCGCCGCAGGCAGGCGGCGGCGAGGGCGGCGGCGGCCACCCGGCCGGCGGCGGGCAGACTGTCGGCGGCGGCGGCGGCGCGGCCCGCCAGCGCCGTCAGGGTGGCCGCCCGGGCCGGCCGCGCCAGACCGTTCAGCCGCTCCGCCAGGTGGTTCAGCGCCGCCTCTATGTAGGCGGGCCGGTCGCACACGGGCTTCTGGTTCAGCACGGCCGCCAGCGCTGTCGGCGCGGACGGCACGCGTCAGACGGGTCACAGGAGGCGCGCAGATTCTCAGACTGGGCGACGGTGTGACGGGAGGCGGACGGAGTCAGACATGGTGATGGCGACAGGGAAAGTGCATGCGCTCAGGTAGGGTTGGTTACGACACATCGAACGTTGAGTCATATAGCGTCGCCAATCTCTCACGCCGATTGGTCGCGGGCGAAGAGTAGCGACAGGTGAGATTCGAACCCACAATCTTTCGATTGTGAGACGAGCATCGAACCCCTAGAACACTCGTCCCCGCTCAGGCAGGGTCACGGGGTCGGGGTATCACTGGGCTACAGGAAGAGCACAGTGTCAGGGAGGATCCTAGGAACACGGAAGTGCCACAGGGTCAGGTGGGGCCACCGGATTAAGGGACGAACAGAGCTGGGAGGATCACGGGATCCAATGGGAGCAAATATCACAGAAGAATCAAAGGATCCAGGAGAAATAGAGGATGGAGGAGAACCGCATGATTGCTAGTATATACACATCTACAAATATGCATATAAACTCATATACATACGTAAGTACATAAGTATAAATATATATATATATATATATATATATATATATATATATATATATATATATACATAATCACAGAAATCACAACATTTGTTCACTTTCCTACTGATCTGCCTTTTTATCGGAGATTTAGCTTCGGTGATGTCAAACAACATATGTGGATAGATATATGCACAACAAAATTATAGAGTAGAGAACACATCAGCGATATGATCCCATAACTATTGTTAGTTTGCAATGCTGATTATCTTTTAGTCAGCATCAGCAGCCTGACCAGCCACGACCGACCACCGTCGTCACAATCCAACACACCGCGGCACATTCAAACTGGCAACATTCAGATAGCATCTGGCGGTGACACTCGCCGGCCTCCAGCCGAGCTGGCGCGGGGCAGCCTCCACCCGGGTGTCTCTCACGGTCACTCACTTGGCTCCAGGTGAGTCAGCACCCTGCTGAGCTGGCGCGGGGCAGCCTCCACCCTGGTCTCTCACGGCCACTCACTGGGCTCCAGGTGAGTTAGCACCCTGCTGAGCTGGCGCGGGGCAGCCTCCACCCGGGGGTCTCTCACGGCCACTCACTGGGCTCCAGGTGAGTTAGCACCCTGCTGAGCTGGCGCGGGGCAGCCTCCACCCGGGTGTCTCTCACGGCCACTCACTGGGCTCCAGGTGAGTTAGCACCCTGCTGAGCTGGCGAGGGGCAGCCTCCACCCGGGTGTCTCTCACGGCCACTCACTTGGCTCCAGGTGAGTCAGCACCCTGCTGAGCTGGCGCGGGGCAGCCTCCACCCGGGTGTCTCTCACGGCCACTCACTTGGCTCCAGGTGAGTCAGCACCCTGCTGAGCTGGTGCGGGGTGGCCTCTGTCCAGACAGCCGGCAGCAGGTAGGTGAGGAGGGCGGCGTTCACCGGCCGGTCCGGCTCGGCGGCCGCGTGCAGAACGGACAGAGCGCGGGCGCACAGCGCCGCCACGCCGTCGCCGTGGCCCGAGTCGAGGCACACGGTCAGCCGGTCCTCCAGCTGGGGAGCACGGCAAGTCAGCGTCACATCACGGCACGGCGCGTCACGGCAGCGTCACGTCACGCCAACGCACGGCAGCAACATGTCATGTTGCAGCACAGATCAGTTGGGGGAAAACCAATGTCCCGCTTGGTCCGCTACCTCTCTTCGCATCAAGGGGTGGGATCTCACACCACGCTCTCCATCACATCCACGCTTCAGATTTTGCAACCTTCCACTGCACCACTGCTGGTAGCCGAAGAGCCTTTCCAAATATACTCCCTGCTCCTGCTAATTATCTCTGGATCACTGGGTCCCCACCGACCCTCCCCTGAGCCAGTTCGTACCTCCTGCGGGTCCACCATGGTCAGCATCTGCTCCACCGGCACCTTCAGCGCTTGCTTCACGATGCGGGCAGATTCGTCGGACAGCGACAACAGGAGCGCCGAGCGGACTAGCTCCTTGTCGGACACCTGCAACGGAGCCCCCAGCCAAGTAAGCCAAGTCAGAGACCGGTCAGACACCTGTAATGGAACCCCAAGCCAAGTAAGCCAAGTCAGAGACCGGTCAGACACCTGCAACGGAACTCCAAGCCAAATCAGGGACTGGTCAGACACCTGCAACGGAGTCCCAAGCCAAGTGAACACCGGCGTCAGAAGAAAAGCAAACGTGGCCAGTTGACCGCCGGCTGTGACTTGTGAGGCGGGTCGATCGACAACTGGGCGTCTGACGCCCAGATCAGCTACTCCATGGGCTCGGTCCGTGCAGGGTCGTTATGGTAAGGCGAATATAGGATGGACAGCTGGTGATTGGAACAGAGGAGTTATCTATCCACGGATTCATACGGAAAGACACGGGACCCGATAATAATCAGAGGGAGAACAATCCATTACTTGGTCTTGATGGAACCTAACATATCTAGTAAAACCATGCCTGGTGGTGAGAAGCAAAATCAGCGAGTACTTCATCATCGACAGGAACACCTCCGTGATGTCAAAACTTATCCACATCATAACAACGGGACATGGACATACAGCGCCAGTACGAGTACCTACCGACTAATCAGGCACCCCATCAGTTGCCGACCCCCGCAATGGAATGGTGGGAGACCAGGGTCGGCAGTTTGGCAGTGGAATGGTGGGAGACCAGGGTTGGCAGTTTGGCAGTGGAATGGTGGGAGACCGGGGTCGGCAGTTTGGCAGTGGAATGGTGGGAGAACAGGGTTGGCAGTTTGGCAGTGGAATGATGGGAGACCAGGGTTGCAGTTTTTACCACCAAGCCAGCTTGTACTAGTTTTTACCACTGGTAGAGAAACACATGTCAAAAACTGCTCTTACCGGTTTTTACCGATAAGGGTCCTGCAAATACTTTGCTTAATCTTTTTCAACTATATAAGGTATACTGTTTGCATGTATATTACAGTGTCACATATACAACATGCATAATGGATAGAGTATGGAAAATTTGAGCTGAAAATGACAAAGGAAGTGTAAACATAGCACCAATCTCTTACCTGTTCTTGTCAGTTTTTAACGTTTTCTTTTACCGGCAAAAACTATTGTCATAACAAAATCTAGTTTCTCCCAGTAAAAACTCTAAGCATAGCATCAGTCACTGGTGCCAACGTTGTGCTCAACAGGCCCCCCACTTAATGTCAGTCACTCAGGAATTGTGGGCGCGTGGTCCCCACTCCCCCCACCCAGCAAAACCACCGGACGCGAGCGTGCTCAGTGCTCACCTTATCCTCCCGCAGCGACTTCATCAACTTCTTAACCGCCCCGTGCCGAGTACTCTCCTCGGGGTGGTTCAGGTCCACAAACACTCCGCAGCCCACTGCAATCAGATCCAGGGCAGCTGACAATAGACACCCCGCAGCCCACTGCAATCAGATCCAGGGCAGCTGACAATGGACACCTCGCAGCCCACTGCAATCAGATCCAGGGCAGCTGACAACAGACACCCCGCAGCCCACTGCAATCAGATACAGGGCAGCTGACAACAGACACCCCCGCAGCCCACTGCAATCAGATCCAGGGCAGCTGACAACAGACACCCCGCAGCCCACTGCAATCAGATACAGGGCAGCTGACAACAGACACCCCCGCAGCCTACTGCAATCAGATCCAGGGCGGCTGACAATGGACACCCCCGCAACCCACTGCAATGAGGCACCAGTCAGCTGAAAATACAGGGACACACCTCGCAACCTGCAGTAATGAAGTTCAGGTGAGCTAACAACACACACCCACCCACTGTAATGAGGTTCAGATGAGCCGCAACACAGTGACACCGCCCCAGACCACTGCACCGAGGCACAAATGAGCCGATAATACAGAAACTCCGCAACCCGCTGCAATGCGGCCCAGGTGAGCTCACAATACACACCCCCTTAGCTACCTATGATGACACCCAGATGAGCCAGACAACCCACCACTCACTATAAAGAGGCCCAGATGATGAGCCGATAAATGTAGGGACACACCCCTTAGACCACTGGAACGAGGCCCAGGTGAACCGACATTACCGACACCAGACAGCATAACATGCGACGAATACATCAAGGGTCACGCTGCTCGCACCACACTGCAAACACGCTCAACATCGACGTGGTGACGGCGAGTGGAATTGTAACTAGATAGTCGCCACCACCCGACACGTGCCGAGTCAGTTCCGGACCTGCCGCGTTTGTGTCCTATTCGCATCACGATGCCACCAGCACACAGGACTAGCATTCCACTGTGGAGGCCACTACACAGCCTTAGTTAAGTCCACGGAACTGCTGGGTAGACTTAGTGCAGGCCTGGGAGGAACCTGAAATTCACGTTTTGCAGAGTGGAGGGTAATAACGAACGACGTAAATCATCGGAACGCTATTGAAAAGCTGCTGACCGGACGGGCATGAAATGGTTTTGAAACGTGAAAACTACATTGGTACACTTGGTAGCTTGGTGAAAACACTTGGTAATGATTGGTGAAAATATGCCAGAAATCAAGTATGGTAAAGCCGGTAGCTGTTCTTTCAATCGACTGCTGTCGCTTTGAATATAAATTGAATTACGGAGTGAAAACTATGCTCCCAGGAGGTCCAAACAAGCTTCCATTAGTTACTGGTTTCCACTTACAATTTCAGCATAGCACCACTTAGCGCGCCGGGAGCATCAGCAACACGAATGCTAACCCGCGCCGCCTCGGAGGAGGAAGGGGGTTCCGCTCCTTAAGGTCTTCCGCAGATAGTGAAAAAACGGCGCACCTTTTCCGGCAAAATTTAGCATGCTTTTTCCCACATCAATTTGCCATGTTGTTGGAAAATTTTAAAGTCAGGTCATCCATGGTCACCGAGTTAGTCAAGGCCAAGTGAGGTCACCTCCAAAAAGTTCAACCGGTTGCCACGCTTTAACGGGTAAAGCTATTTCAATGAAACTTTCAGCGTTTACTTGTCTTTTGGGACGCAACAAAACGCAACAGAGGAATTTTTGAAGTTTTGCGTTTTTCACGACTTATTTGTCTTGCATATTCGCCAATTATGGAAAAAATGGAAGATTCTGGCTAAAGTAAGCACTATTTATGAGGCTAAGCTTAATTAAAACAACGCTTCTTAGTGTGCTTTACCCATGATAAAACTAAAAATGAAAAAATCGAACTTAAAATTCAACAACTAAAAAATTGGGGTGGGCAAACATTTTCGACCATGATAGACTTCGCCTTCCTTTCTGAATCCAAATAAGTTTTTTTTTTAAATCCTCCCCAAAATGAACTGCCAAGAGCCTAAAAATACGACATCAGTCATGACCACCTCACAAACCCTCCTAGTGACGTCACTTTCGGAGGGAAAAAAATTGGGAGTGGTTTCGGGTACTACTCCGATGGCACCTATTTCGTCCTACCGATGACACTTATTTAGTCCTACCGATGACACCTATTTCGTTTTCATGCGACGCTTAGTTTGAAAATTAGAGGGGGCACACAATGATCCCCCCCCCCCTCGAGATGGTGTATGAGGATCTGACCGGAAAGACCGGAAAGGGTTAATTGTTGTCGGGTTGTTGTTTGTGGTTGTTAATGTAAGGGTTGTCAATTATCTCCAAGATCTATCACCTACAAAAATACGGCTAACTTCTCAGCAAAAAAGAACATCCAAGCTGAAGACTGACATCGACCCAAAATGCCGACACAGGCACATTGCGACACCTTGCTTCCGCACCACTGAAGCGACAGTTCGACTGATTACGACGCATCGACTACGTGCTCATTGTCCACTCCGGCTCCCGCCAGCGTTCCGTTTTCCAGCGCCACACCGAGCTGCTAGCTAGGTGGCGCGTGCACTGACCGGCGCCGCCGACCTGACCCCGCAGCGCCGCCAGCAGCGAGCCCAGCCGGCCGGTGGCCGGTGCTCGGCCCGACAGGCGGCCCAGCGCGGCGTCAAACGGCGCCGGGTACTGCCGCTCCATGGCGGCCAGCACGGGACACAGCACGGACAGCAGGGCTGCGGCGGCGACACCGGCCGGCGCCGGGCCACCTCCGGTAAACAGCTCCACCACACCACTGCCGGACACGTCAGGTCATGTCAGGTCACGACCTCAGGTAAACAGCTCCACCACAGCACTGTCGGACACGCCAGATCAGGTCATGGCCAATTCGTGTGCAGTAAACGGTTCTACCACAACACTGCCGGACGCACCAGGTCAGGTCAGGTCAGTCAGGGCCGAGTCACCTCCGACAAACAGCTCCAAAATACTACTGCCAGATAAACCGGGTCAGGGCCGAGTCGTCTCCAGCAAGAAATTCCATCAAACCACTGCTGATCACACCAGGTCAGGTCAGGTCCGCAGGGATGACGGAGGGGTCTAGCCGCCTCCGGTAAGCAGCACCACCACACTGCTGCCGGACACGTCAGCTCAGGTCGAGTGAGGTCAGCGGAGCCCAACAGTCGGCTCGTGGCAGCTGAGGCCACGTCAGATGCACGCCCGTTCCAGTTCCGCCTGTCGCTGCGACCCATTGGCGTTTGAGATTGGTGACACTATATGACCAAAGCAGTCGATGTGTCGCAAAATCGACCAACCGACCGACTACTACAGTTCGCATAGCTGAATATTTTAACCAGCATGATATCTATTGTCAGTCACGTGACCTCATGACCTCAGACGCTCACCAAATGAGTTGCTCCTGCTCGCGGGGCACCTCCATTCTGACGTCACTGGCGAGAGCCGTTACCATGGCAGCAGCGGCGTCGTCGCCACGCGCCGACTGCAGAAGGCACGTCTTCAGCAGACAGCTGACCAGTTGCTGAAGCAACACAGGCAGTGGGTCACGAAGGAACGCGTGGAACAGTGGTGTTCCTCTGGGGTCACCATACATCACTGCATGCGAGGCTTCGCATCAACAAGTCGGTGTTCCCACATGGAAGTTAGTACGATCACCGACAGCACTGGCGGTGCTTCGTCGAAAGCTCCAGGATACTCTACCATATCTACTGGTTTGTGTGCTTTTGTTGTTGTTTGCTTTACATCAGACTCAACTGGCAATGGGTTACAACAGTTTTAAGGGACGCAACAACACATTCTCGGCTCCTGCCCCTGACGGCAGCACACGTGACTAATCGGATGACAGGGGAGTGGTAGCTCGATATACTCAAACACAACGCCAAGCTGTCAGCCCCATCCACGTCCGCCAAACATGCTGCAGTGGAACGCGTTCCGAAACGGCCTTCCAAACTTAACGGAACGCTAATATAACCGGGAGGCTACATAAAGCCAAATTCAAGGTACGTCTTGGCAGTGTCAGGACAAATCCTAACTGGAACTCAACAGCACCGCCCAGGAACGGCGACACCCTCATCTCTGACAGCACCACGACCACTTGCACTGTACCAGCTCAGTGCACTCAGTTCATTTTAAGTTCGGTATCAGATGCCGGTACAAATGTTCCAATTTTGCCATAGAAGATGCAAATATGACAATAAAAATATATGCATAGACATGGATGCAACTCCAAAATGCAAATTCACATCTCAAAAGTAGCAAAAAAAATATTAAGGAACTGAAAGTGAATGGATTCATGCTATGCCCATCTGCTACCTCAATGGTGCATACAGACATTACCGCAGGCCATCAGAGATGCAAGCACAACCCCTCCCACAAAAACGTACTAAGGATAGAAGTACCCTCATTAAGTATTGTTTTACAAATCAACTTCTAAATTTAAATGCATAGCACCAGAACCCCCTGTGACTGCATCATGACCGATCCTGACTACACCAGGACCGCTCCTTACTACACCAGGACCGCTCCTGACTACACCAGGACCGCTCCTGACTGCACCAGGACCGCTCCTTACTACACCAGGACCGCTCCTGACTGCACCAGGACCGCCCCGACTACACCAGGACCGCCCCTGACTACACCAGGACCGCTCATGACTACACCAGGACCGCCCCCGACTACACCAGGACCGCTCCTGACTGCACCGGGACCACTCCTGACTGCACCAGGACCGCTCCTGACTGCACCGGGACCGCTCCTGACCGCACCAGGAACACTCCTGTACTACTGTACTAGGACTGTTCCTGACTACACCCCGACTACTCCAAACTGTACTTGGATTACTAATGATTGCACTGGGCTTACTCTTGACCAGGGCTGGATTTATACTTTGGGATCTCGGAGAGAAACAAAATATTTTGGGTCGTGCAAATCGGACAATTTTCATTTGTGCCATTAGAAGTTCCCTTTTGTAACGTCCAGTAGTTTTGGTCATTTTATCACCGAGTAGTAAGTCTAGACATTGTCAAGCAGCACAACTTAACCTTCCAGCAAGAAAAAGATGATAATTTTCTGGACAGGATAATATTATGTGACAAAATCTATGAAGAGCCAAATTTTCCAGGCTTGCTCCTGACTGCATTAGGCTCACTGCCGACTACATCAGGATGCCTGATGGCACTAACATATCTCCTGAGGCTGTACCAACACCTATCCTGAAACTGCACCAACATCCCCTGAGACTGTACCAACACCTATCCTGAAACTGCACCAACACCCTCCTGCGACTGTACCAACACCCCTCCTGAGACCGTACCAGGACTGAGCAGCGCTGACTGAGCTCGGAGAGTGCCGCAGTCAGCTGGGAGGAGCTGGCGCTGAGCAGCTCCAGCGCCGCCGTCGGCGCCAGCGCCAGCTGCTGCGTCTGCGCCAGGACCGCCAGCGCCGTCACACACTGGGCCTCCAGGCCCTGCGTCAGGTGCTGTGGGCAGGCGGTGGTTGCTGAGTCACTCGCTGCGCTGGAGCGATGACCCGTAGTTGGTAGTGCCATCTACACAACAACAGAATGTGCATTGACTTACCTGGGGGGGGGGTCAATATCAAGCTATTGAGGCCGTAACTCGCGCGCCCTGGGGTCTGTCACGCAACGCACACCGGAGGTGGGATTATCCCCCTAAGATACCGAAAACCACTGAAGATAGAGGCACTACATTTGGAGGGTAGATTACGGTCGTGGCGAACTCGCTGTAGTATACATTTCATGACCTTAGGTCAAATCATTGCCCTCATGGTCAAATCAGGTCGGTTGGTTATTGGGGTTTAGGGGCACATGGACTGCAGTAGTCATGCAGCGGCAATAACATCGTCAGGCATATGCAAGTATCCAAACGGAAACTAATCGAGACTACTTAATATGACACATTATCGAACCCATGGTCAAGACGTAAAGCATAAACATTCTGGTTTTACCACATGCCTGACATCGTATTAATGGAGCGCATATACCACAGAAAACTTGACTCCTGAAAGGAAGAAGAAGAACCTTGGGTTCTATTACGACGCATTCAACCGCCAGGTCATATAGCGTTGCCAACCTCTCACGCCGATTGGTCGCGGGTGGACTCGGCAATGCCGCCAGTTGCGAGTTTCGAACCCACGATCTTTCGATCAAGAGTCCGACACTCTACCGACTGAGCTACCGCGGCCCCGACTCCTGAAAGGAAGTGGAGTAGCTGTCCCGATTAAAGAAAGGGCGACTCATTCCCTAATACTTCCCGTTGCGAGGCTGAAGTACGTCCAAAGTGACGTCTGCTCATCGGCAAATCGAAGGCACGCGTAACACATAACGGAGTCCCCTCGCATAACGCGGCCCGGAGAGGGGGTGGGAGAGGATTCAGCTACCCCTGAGATCTCTGAAACACACTGAAGCTGGAAGCACAAACGTTGCAGGATAGATTACGGCTGTAGTGAACTCGCGGCAGTATAAATTAGTTGACTTTCATGAATTTCATTTCAAGGTCAATGCCCTGATGGTCAAATGAGGCCAAAATCGGCAGGCACACCGCGCAGCCGCACCGACAAAACCGGTGACCTCGAACGCTCGGCGGCCGGTCGGCCGACTGCATCCCCACAGTTCCTATATTTATGAAGTGGTTTCCAAAACAATCTTTGCGCAGGATGTGCTAACCAATTTTGAACAGACACGACATTGTATTACAATATCATTGTTCGTTTGTGATACATCGTCGAAAAATATGAGGGATGGGCGGATTCCGCTCCACTGCGGCCAATGTTAAAGGAAAACCAAAATTACACAGATACGGAAATCGATCGTGTAGTCCATGAAATACAGGTCATGAAATGCTTTACGATTCCACTAGACAACTGTGACGCATACACCGACAAGTCATCACTGACAAAAAAAAACAGTTGGCAAAATACCTGGCCGTATGTTGCCGGCCGTACTCACGCACGCGGCACAACGTGTCTCTGATCAAATGCTCAATCACACATAATTATTTGAAATAAAAAAGCACTGCCTCGTCCTGACCAGGACAGCGTCCGGCGCACATAGCCTCACACGGACCCCGGTGTGATTTCACCTCCATCAGGGCAGACATAGGTGCATGACTGACTTCGCTTGTCCAGTAAGGTGAGTGGTGGACATACCTCACCTTGACGAGTGTTGAACGGTGCAGGATCTCACGCTGACTAGGGTATGGGGTGAAGTGTGTCCAAACTTGACTATGATGGTGAACAGTGAGTGACCTTAACCAGGATGGAGACCTGTGTATGACCTAGCCGTAACCCAGGAAGTGCATAGCAATGCATCACACTTTGACCAGGGCGGTGACTTCACCGTAACCCGAGAAGTATATAGTAACGCATCACACTTTGACCAGGGTGGTGACCTGTGAATGGCCTCACCGTAACACGAGAAGTACATAGGAATGCATTACACTTTGACCAGGGTGATGACCATCAGCGATCCATTGAATCGGTGACTTGACCTTGGCCAGGGCGTAAAATGCGCGACCACTGTTTGACCAGAACAGATACTTGTGTGTATGACCTCACCTTGGCTAGAATGTGAAATGCATGACCACTACTTGACCAGAACAGATACTTGTGTGCATGTCCTCACCTTTGCCAGGGCGTGAAATGCGTGACCACTGCTTGCCCAGGACGGATACTTGTGTGTGTGACCTCACCTTCACCAGAGCATGAACTGCATGACCAGGATGGATACTTGTGTATGACCTCACCTTGGCCAAGGCGTGAAATGCATGACCACTGCTTGATCAGGATTCTTGTGTGTATGACCTCACCTTTGCCAGGGCGTGAAATGCATGACCACTGCTTGACCAAAATGTATGCTTGTGTATATGACCCCACCTTTGTGAGGGCGTGAAATGCGTGACAACTGCTTGACCAGGACGGATACTTGTTTGTATGACCTCACCTTTCCCAGGGCGTGAAATGCATGACCACTGCTTGACCAGGTCGGACACTCGTGTGTGCATGACCTCACCTTGGCCAGAGCGATGAACAATGTGTCGGTGAGATCACTCGACAGGGTCGCCCGCCGGCTCAGCTGGCCCACCAGCATGAAGCCGCCGGCGCGCAGCTCGAGCAGGGGCGACGCCAGGCAGCGCAGCATGTGGGGCACGAGCAGCGCCACCTGGGGCTCCGACACGGCAGGACACCGCTCCAGGCCAGCCGTCAGCGCTGTCACGAAAAACGCCACCGGCGCGTGCAGCGACGTCGAGCTGGTGCCGTGCACCTGACGAGAACGCCACGTGTCACACCCGGAAACACTGGTCGGTGGGAGGCTGACTGCAGCATGGAGAACACAAAGCTACTTAGCAAACCAACATTTGTTCTGGTCATAGCAGTCTAACTAACCAGTACTGAAATATAACATAATAATTAAAATATCAGCATAGAATCTTCGGATGTTGATATGGTGTCGACATGTACGAACCTTAATTATCTTCTTGTTCATAACACAGAGGAACTTCATGAAGCCCAAGTTCTCGGCACAGTGTTTTGCAAGCGCCGCCTTGGACAGCGGTAAGCCGGGATTCTGTAGCGGATACAACCAGTGCCACCTGTTGGTCTCTTCCTTAACTCGCAGTAACTGCAGGGCCCGCACGAAGATGTTGGTGTCGTGGTATGGGAAGATGCAACGCAGCAAGGCGTTCACGTTGAACTCGTGAATGTGAAATCTGCGATGCACAAAGATCAGATCAGAAAAGAGACAGCGCGCGCCGCAGAATTGCTCCGAGTATCTATAGCTATTTGATACAACGAATGCAACACATATCTGAGTAAGGTAACAATATGAGCTTAAACCGTAACAATACCACAGCTTAACTGCATGCGACATAACAGCAAAGCTATATTACTTAAATATAAATTAAATCAACAGACTGGGGGACCATAATATACAGAAGCGTACGGGACGCTACCCACAACCGTATGCTATATACATTACAAGTGATGATAACAGCTTCACAAACACAGCTGGCTTACCTGTAGATAAGCCACTCCATAGCCTTCTGTGCAGGCTTGAGCAAGAAAAAAGGGCACATGCGACAGAGAAAGCCCTCCAACACCTCATCTAGCTGATCGTTCACTTCTCGTGTCTGCACAGAACGCTCTATCGTCTTAGAACTCTCCGAAAACAGTGCATCCTGGTACTTGATCAATGCTGGCTCCAGGCTGAGGAGATCCTCAAACCCATCCATGCCTGGAACAGGAAAATGTTCATCTGTCAACACTGGAGCAGGAAATTGCCAGTTCTGTCAATACTGAAGCAGGATGATGATATCAGTTCTGTCAACACCAGACCAGGACATTGTTCTGAGTTCTGTCAACATGGGACCAGGGCAGCACTGTCAGTTCTATCAACATCGGAGCAGGACAATGCCTCCAGTTCTGGCAGCATGGAAGCAGGACGGTGCTGCCAGTTCTATTGACACTGGAGCAGGTCAGTGCTGCCAGTTCTGCCAATACTAGATCAGAGAGAGAGAGAGAGAGAGAGAGAGAGAGAGAGAGCGAGAGCGAGAGCGAGAGCGAGAGCGAGAGCGAGAGCGAGAGCGAGAGCGAGAGCGAGAGCGAGAGAGCGAGAGCGAGAGCGAGAGCGAGAGCGAGAGCGAGAGCGAGAGCGAGAGAGAGCGAGAGCGAGAGCGAGAGAGAGCGAGAGAGAGAGAGAGAGAGAGAGAGAGAGAGAGAGAGAGAGAGAGAGAGAGAGAGAGAGAGAGAGAGAGAGAGAGATAGAGAGATATATAATAAGAGATAGAGAGAGAGAGAGAGAGAGAGAGAGAGAGAGAGAGAGAGAGAGAGAGAGAGAGAGAGAGAGAGAGAGAGAGAGAGAGAGAGAGAGAGAGAGAGAGAGAGATATATATATATATATATATATATATATATATATATATATATATATATATATATATATGCTGACGGTCAATGAATTTCCATATACCAAATCAAAACATGACAACACAAGTTTTCTGACGTTATTTCGAAGAAACGATCAGGTATCTCTTCTCGCCCACCAAAGCACATACTAGGCAGTCAGCACTAACCAATGGCAAACACTGTGTCCCGGTCGAGCAGAGCTGCCTCTCGTTTGTCGAACAAGAGTGATGGGCGTGACTTTTTGTGCACCACCAGAGCAGTCTGGGGTGCTGCCAGCCGTTCCAGCTGGCGGGCTAGCGACGTTGCCATGGTAGCAAGAATCCCTGTGAACACAGTAATTAGCATGGGACAGTACATTCACGCAAGTGACTACATTTGCACTACATACAGCATAACTATAGAGCCCTTATTGAACGAGCACCGAAAAACCGCAGATCGAAGGATTTTGCTGCAAAAGGCATGTGCCCCTCATAGAAAATGTGACATAATACTGTCATTTCATGGAATGCCAACCCAACCCCAAACATCATGAAGATTTAAGAGCCCAGCAACTTAATGACAGAGGCTTGGAACTGAATGATAAAGACCTGGATGTATCAAAGTGAGATGCAACACATTTCACCTCCCATTATTTTTTCCAGCTGTAATTCACATTCCTCACCAACATCTATATAATGGTGCAGTGAACTGCTTGCTTGGAAAAGCAGCAGAGGCTGAATGGTTGTGGTAATCTCTGCCAGGTACCCAACAAATACCAAAACAGCAAAAGCGTGAACATGCTAACTTCTCGCTTTACTAATTAAAAATAATGATGTGTTTGACTGAAATATCCCAAAATATATCATATAAAAAATATAAGATATTATATCATTCTTGAATTATACTAGGATATAATGGAATTGAATGTATGAATGTTGGATTACCAAAAACAACTATGGATCTTGGATCACCTAAAACCCATTGATGTCAGATTGTTTTCTAGTCTAAAATCTTCTAGCTATTATATCACAAGACCACAATCACACCCACCATTTCTGGTAGCACACCACCGCCACTAAAGAAACACAAAACATCGGTGTTATTGTGCTGGAATTTGCAATCACCCCCAAGTATTTCCTTGCACACTAGAACATGCATACTCACATACTGCAATTTGAGTTGATTCTGCAAAACGGGAGCTTACAATGTTTGTGATTCATGAGGATTATGCAAAAATACTTATGCATAAATACCACCTATAGATGTTGAATTACCTAAATAAGTCACAAAGCTCTCATATGGTGGAATCTGGGAGATGGTGACAGGTAATCATCATTAATCATCGCAACACAATATGCGGAAGTTTCAGAAGAAGCGGCGGCACGTTTCCAAAGGACCCAATGTACTTATTTAGTACTCTGGTTCGTTTTTAGGACGATGCTGCTTTTTATGGGCTCCGACCTACTTTTGAGGCCCTCATTCCACTCTTGTGGTCAGGAGCACAGCGAGGAACTTCTTAAGGTGCAAAACAAAAAGTATCATCGTATAAAGACCTCTCTTGGTGCTTGCTGAATATTTCTGGTCTGGCATCATGAAAATGAGGAAAATCTTGCTCAATCTAGTGCATTTTTTTTTCCTGGGAGCGGGGTGGGGGTGGGGGGCTTTGCAGCACCTCTGTTTTTGGCCCTGTGTGTTTTGAAGGGAGTGCTTTGAAGCCTGCAAAGTGCCTGGGAGCACTTTGCAGGCTTCAAATGTTTTTTTTGGAGGGGAGGCCTCAGTGTGCTTAATTATGGCCTTGCGCATACAGTAAAGCACTGTATTTTTTCCGTGGGACACGATGTGCTTTGAGGCACCAGGGGCGTGTTTAGGCTCTGTTTGCTTTTATACCCCTGCTTTTTATTCTGAGACCTCCAACACGAATTTGTACCTTCTCATCTGGAGCTTTTGGGGCCCTAATGCGACCTTTCGGAGCTGCAGTGATATTTTTTGGGCCAGGAACAAGTTTCTAGGGCCCAGATGCGAGTTGTGGGCCAAACGCAAGCTTTATTTCATGAGGTGTTCTGAAGTGTTCAGAACCTGGGTCAAATTTCGTGATCCTGGTGTTTTTCAGGACACCGGCGAAAGCTTGCCGGGTCTGACGCCATTTTTTTGCAGGACCTCTTTGGAATGATCCACAACTGCAGTAATTTTCCAAATCCAGTGTGACTGTGTGGGTCCTGGCTATATTCTTCAAGCCACTGACACCATATTATGAGCCCCTACTTAATTTTTGGGCCGTCGGTGCTATCTTTTTCCTGTGCCCCGTATGTTTCTTTTTGGGACCCAGTGTTTTTTTTCCAGTGATGTTGGCATGGTTTTTGGAGCCCCATCTTCTGGGTCCAGATTGAGTTTTCTGAGCCACTGCTCAACTTTTTGAGCCCACAATTTTTTTTTTCAGGTCCAGGTAGTTGCCAGCCCCCAGTGTGATATTTTGTGATCCCAGGACATTTCTTGGAGGGCGAAATGAGCTTTTTAGGGCACTAGACCCCAGTTATATTCAGGGCCACAATCAATTTCTTTCAGGTCACTGGTCAATTTTTGAGGTGTAGGCTTCATTTTTGTCTGTCCTTCCCTGAACCTTGGAGCCATATTTGCTTTGTGTGTGTGTGTGTGTGGTGGGGGCTTCCAGCATGATCTTTGGATCCAGGCTCAATTTTTTTAGCCCCAACATTTTTTTTGGCCCCTCTTGGGGAGGCACAATTATCTCTTTTCTCCCTCCAGTATGCCACTGGTGCACTCTACACAATCAGAATAGGACAAGTGCAGGCAGGGATAGGGCTTTCTGTGCTTTTGGTGGATTCCTGGTCCCACCATCTTTGCCTTGACCCCATCAACTGTTTTGCTCTCTGATCATGGAACCCCTCATCTTGGAACCTCCAATCATGGAACCATCAACCAAATTGGCAGCACTTACTATCTCATTTCCTCTGGACTAACTAATAATGTTCAAAGTTCTTTACCCATGAGCACAAGTAATGACAATCAGGCTGGAAGATTCATCCAGCTCTGAGTGCAGTACTGCTCCAGCACACACAAGGATGATACTCTGCTATTATGCACAAATACAAGGCTCTAAGCAGTCATCACCTGCTGTTGCTCTCAACACATATTTATATTCAACCCTTTATTCCCTTCTCTGCCAGACTGGCATGGAGGACGTTTACAGTGGAGGACCAATCATCAGCTGACACTACTTTGATAGTCACTAGTGGTTGGAGCTGACTTGCAATGATTTACATTCTTCATATGCAAAGTTAAGATACCAATTAAGAGCATGTTGATCTCTACAAATGTATGTTTTTATCCATAAATACATCTTTCTGTGAAAATTCGCACACAATAACATAGCATCAAAACTAAGCACCAGACCAAACAAATTATCATGATACCTTTATTAGGGAGAAAAAGAATGGAAGGGAAGTCTATGATTCCTTTATACAGTGAATAATTTCACAGCTATGAAACAAGACAAATATGGTGCACATGCCTTTCTCCATGACTTCCTCTATTTGTTTATGTTCTTTTTCTTCAAGGATTTTGAACTGGTGTGCAGCACTAGTGACTTTCCAGACTGCAAATTATGGCAAACTGCTCAATGAGGCACACCAGCAGTGGAAAAATCTGCACTGACACTCAACAGGAGGGCAAAAGTCAGTACCAGTGAGATTGGATACATGCTTCAAATGCAAAAAAGGAACACGAGGTAAGAAAATCAAGAGACTTAAGGCAAGCACCTTTTCTACATTCACATCTTTCACATTGGATCAATACAAAAATGAACATGACATGATTAAAGCACAAACAACCTCCTGCACTTCTCGCCCCAGCTATTTTGATCCACATGGGACACAGAACTGAATTTTATGGCAGAGCATTTTTGTGGTAAACAAATGTGCACATCAACTGAGACAAATATAACACACTTTATTTTTGCAGTTTTCTTGAATTGTTAGGATTTTCTTCTCTGTGAGGTGTCAGTGGATTGTCAGTGTTTTGTCAGTGAATTGCCTGACCACACCAGGTACCAATCCCAGCACCAATTGTCACACCAGCTGCACCAGTGGCCACCCACCACACACCAAGATCTCATCAAGAGTGCCATACTTTGCAGTCTGGGTGCCAACCCAGTTTGCTCACACATATTTTCCATATCCTCCACAAGCCACCCACCCAGCTCTTGTCAAAGTGCCATGCATTTCAGTCTGTGGTGCCAGTGTGCATTGCATGTGAATTTCTTCAGCTGAAGGTACCACTTTGAAACATATTTCATATGCATAGGTACAAGGCAGTCAGCACAACAAAAACAGGTAGATAATGTGGTACCTATTTTGGTATTTTTTTTATAAAAGGTTTTTTGAATTTTTGGGAGAAAAAAATTCAGAATACAATGTTTATGAACATGACTAAGAAGATTCGACCACTCATTTTCGGCACTGATGCTTACTTTTCAATTTGAATGATGACGTCACATCGGTACGGTTTGATGACGTCATACGTATGGCACGGTTCACATACCTTAATGAGATGGTCGAAGTAGCTTAATCTAATATAATCTAACCTAACCTAAACCAACTTAAACTAACCGGTAAATTTTTGATGAAAGGTGTTTTAATTTACACCTTTTATTAGATAAAATTTACCAGTTAGTTAAGTTAGTTTAGGTTAGGTTAGGTTAGGTTAAATTAGATTATATTAGATTAAGCTACTTCGACCATCTCATTAAGGTATGTGAACTGTGCCATACGTATTACGTCATCAAACCGTATCGATGTGACGTCATCGTTCAAATTGAAAAATAAGCATCAGCGCCGAAAATGAGTGGTCGCATCTTCTTAGTCATGTTCATAAACATATTCTGAATTTTTTCCCAAAAATTCAAAAACCACCTTTTATAAAAAAATGTACCCCTATTTCGATACATGGACGGTATCCTCCCGCCCAAAACGGAATCATGCTCAGGTTTAGCAGTGGGGAAAACCTGGTAAGGTGAGATTCAGGTAATCTTTACCTTTCGGCCAACACATACTGACAAGGTTAGTGATTTATAAAGAGGTGTACCGTGGGGAACAGTGACGTCACAGGAGTCAGGGAAGTGACGTCACAGGAGTCGGGAGTCGGTAAAGATTACCACCTAACCTAGACTAAGATAATATAGCATAATATACAAAATGTTGTATTATTCCAGATCCAGGCAAAATGCGATTTTTTTTAAATACAGGGTATTTTAATGTAAAAATCATGATGCGACCACTCATTTTCTCCGCAAATGATTATTTTTCAGTTGGCAAACAAATACACGACCATAATCTTCACTCTGCACACATAGCACATCGCGTATAATTATCCGTACCTGGTGTGTCACAGACGTGATAAAGAAGACATACAACACTTCATGCACTCGATTTAATACTCTTTGACATCGAAAACCTTATGTTTCTGCCTTAATTCAACATTATCTCCGAGAATGAATACTTGCAACATGCCGCACCAGCAACCGTCGATAAGGGCCGGAAATTCCTTGCGATGCTGTATTATTTTATTTATAATATATTTGATGACGTCATGGCAGAAAAATTTGTTTTGGACGATTCTGGTTTTCCAGTTAGGTCAGGTTAGATTAAATTATATTATGATATAATATATTTTATATATTATGCTAGGTTATCTTAGTCTAGGTTAGGTTAGGTTTTTTCCCCCCGACTTAATGCATATGACGTCATCAAATCATTATGACATAATCAACCATCGCTGACTTAAAAGTAATCATTTGCGGAGAAAATGAGTGGTCACATCATGATTTTTACGTTAAAATACGCTGTATTAAAAAAACAAATCCAAAAAATCGTATTTTACCTGTTTCAGGAAATTTACCCAAAATGTATCATAGCATAATATAATCTAACCTAACCGGCAAAACAGAATCCTCCGAAGCCAATTTTTCGGCCATGACGTCATGAAATATATGCGACATTGTATAGGCAACTCTTTACAAATCACTAACCTTGGCAGTATGTGTCGTCCGAAAGGTAAAGATTACCGAGATGGTAATCTTACAAATCACTAACCTTGGCAGTATGTATCGGCCGAAAGGTAAAGATTACCGAGATTCATGCATTGATATCGAATTAAAAATTTATACTCACGTGAACTTCAACAGATGTGATGGCTCTTTTGTGAAGTACAAAATCAAAATTATCCCACAATGACCCGATATACGCCTGCGGCCGTTATCATCTTGAGTATTCGCAGCGCACGTGGGACCAGCGCCCTCCACGATCCTCCATGCACGTTTCAGTTGCGTGCCTTGCGTGCCGTACGATTTGTGACATGTGCGCCAGCATTGGCACAGTTTTAACAGGTGAAGGATAGTAAATTATGGAGGTTGATGCACTTCCTTATTAACTAACCATATCTGTCAGAACCATGCCGGCAATAAAAAGCCAAAACGTTCCGATGTGTCATAAAAAGCGCTAAAAAAGAAGTTATTCAGTGGTTACCGACTGCACGCAATGATGTGCTGCTCGCAATCGATCCTATACTGCAATGGTGCAGTGGCGGATTCGGGGTTTGACCAAGGTGGGCATTCCGAAATTCACCACCGTCACGGTGGAATTGCCACCGTAAGGGTTCGCAACCCATATAGCCGGCGCGCCCGTCACCCATCCGGTAAATTCGCCTCTAATATTCCCAGTTGACATCTATTCTACCATGTACCCTTTAAAAATATGTGACCTCTTAGGAACATCCTGTGCGCGCCCCTGGGCCATGGTCCCTTCATATTGGCTCGGGCCCTCTCCGTCAGCTCAGTGATCACCTCCACCGGCTAAAGGGCCCTCTTCACTGGCTCATGGGTCCTCGCCATCAGCCTGGGGCCCTTCCAACGACCCGGGGACCACCACGTCGGCCTAGACAGTTCACGTTGGCCCGGACCGGGGCCCTCGGCGTCTGCCGTGGGAACCTTCTGTCGACTCGAGGATCCTCTTCACCGGCTCAGAACCATCTCCATCAGCTCGAACCACTTTGGTCGGTCCAAGGCCCCCGAACGTCGGCCCAGGGCCCAATTTCCAGCACTGGAGCCCTCTCCAGTTGCCCGAATGCCCCCTAAGCCACACATTCACTGTGTGCTCCTTCACGGTCTATGCTAAAGCAGAAAGTGTTCAACGGCCACCTAAACACAAATGGGTTCGAGTGGCCCCTCCCAAAGGGTGGGACGTGACCCCATGCCCCATGGATCCGCCACTGCATTGGTGGATAAGTCCATCAATGCTAAGGGGTGCATTCCCATTAATTTCGACAGACCCTGAACACTTTCCGAGTGATTCACATACCAGGGAAAATGTCACGAGCACATGAATGTAGACGTCCGTAGCGCAGGCATGGGAGCTGTCACACCAATAATTCAGCTGCCGCATCATGATTTTCGGCTTAGCGCTACGTCTATGCGCGCATACTGGTAAAAATAGCCTTGAGATGCTCATGCCACACCACTAAATTATTCATATCTACAGTGCGTCCCCATGCTAAGACGCAGGGATGCTTCCCAGGTTTCAACTTTCAGAGATGACCAGACACCTTTAATAGAACATAATTGTCCACCCATGCTGGTGGATAATTGCATGCACTTTGAGGGTGTAAGAGTTAGTTTGTGAGCATCTTGATCCCATAAATTCAGCCCCCTTCCCCCTCCGTTCATGGCGCGACAAGTCTCAGGCACCTAGACGGCGTCCGCCTGTCTGATGCCGACGTAAGCAGCCACCCTCCAACGGGGCCGTTCACTGGACCTTGTACCTTCCCCTCCCTTCTTCGGCAGCCATCCCGGCGCCAGAGATGTGACCTTAATACTGTGCAGCCGGTACCACACCCAGTTCACATAAAGTTATACGTTTGGCTGTTCCATAACCGTAATTGGTATAATCCCGTAAGCCCTCCGATTGTAAAAGTATACCGTAATAGTAACTGTAAAATAGGGTACCGTAAATATCACATAGTACCCTTCATTAAAGGCAAAGCCACTTCCGTAGAAGCTTCTAGAAGATGGATGTGACGTTAATGGGCGGTTCTGGCTCAACGCCCAATCAGTGGCCGGGGGTTTTCAGGCGTGACTAGCGGCCGTGCGGCCGCCAGAGTCGGGCTTTAATGGGGTCTGAAAGCTACGATTTGGCCACCAGGGCGGCGCTGTACGCAATGGTCACCCGACGAGGAGGCGTCGGCCATCTTTGCTGTGCATTTTGCGTGGGGTTGTCGGGAGTCGGTGTTGGCATGTGGCTTTTATTAGGGTTGCAAGTCATTTAGGCCAAGGATTTCGGAAATATTGTGTTGAAGAAAGGTTGTTCATGGGTTACAGTGTGCCAGGAACTCGCCAATTATCGGACTCTGGCCACTAGCTTGGGTAGAACATACGCGTCTGAGCTGGCAAGTGCTTTGCTATTGACTGCACGTTACGGTGGTAGCTACTAGGCGCAATTATGGACTTGAATAGTGATAGGGATTTTTATGGGAGTTTCACTACACCTCAACTTTCAAGCTTATTAAGGGAAAGGCATGCGTCCACAAAGGATTGTGTACAGATTGGAGTCAATTTCTCACCCTTGATGTGGATTGGTGCATATTTTCACTGTGGGCTGATGTGCCCCAGTGAACCTTGTGCCATACTTTACAGTCTGGACAATAGATAGGTACTTACCTTGGTACCTAATGTGCCTAGGTACCTTACCAGTGCTTTCCTAAATGGTTCCCACTACGTCTTTTACAGAAAGGCAGTCAAACAATAGTTGTTTTTCAAATCAATTTTCTGCCTTCTTACCTTGCAGTCTGCTGGAAACCTGATAGATGGATCACGTTTATGGCAGCCGGGAACCGCACATACACCCATACTTCTGGCTTGCTTCTCCTAATTTCTAGCGCGCTAATGGTAAATATTCCAGCAAACTAGACGTGTCTGAAGTACATTCAACATAATTAAATACGCGCAAACAACATACGCTGCTTACAAAATGTACAATAGGCTTTTTAAATATAAAGATTCTGCCCTCCCTAACCCACAAAACATAGCGCTTTAGGTTCGCCAAAGAAGGCTGGGTGACCATTGACTCTCAGCGCCATCTACATCTTTATCAACTTTCAGACCCCATTCTCTTAGCGAGCTGTTGTGCGCGCGTGCTTCCAAACTAAATTCGGCTTCTAAATTCATAGGAAAGGCAGTATCACGGCTTACCTTCAGAGGAGAAAGTACTGTACGGTGTCTGTCGGTCTCGTGTGATTGTGCGAGTGCTGCAGGCAATACAGGGCAGCTAAAAGAACTGGTGCTTTCGTGACTGGGGTTATCGCAAACGACGAGGTTGCTAGACTTTCGCGTGCCAATATAGGACTTTCCTTCAAGGGGTGCCTTCCCATAGTTCTATGTTACCCTTCAGGGGTGCTCGGCACGTTCCCATGGGTGCAGATACTCTTAGAAGAATGCAATTATCCATCCATGTCAGCGTCATTATTCAATTGGGGACGGTATCGGACAACGCAAAGGACTCTGTTTCAGAAGCGTATCCAGAGGCCAGGAAGCTGGAGAATACGAACCGTCCCTGAGCTGATTGATTGATTGATTATTTGGGTTTAAGGGCGCGCCGACTTCCCCGAGTCCTTGAGTCCCTGAGCTGGGGTGAACCCCGGGGGCATATAACATTTTGAAGTCGCCTCTTCCTGCCAAAACCTATATGATTCATGTTCACTCACGCAAAGCGGGAGTGGGGAAAGGCAACTATCTCCATGACTCAAAGCAGCTCATATTGTATTAGGGACGGGTCCAGTAATTTTCATTCGTGGGGGTTGGGGGTGGGAGGTGGCATTGATCTGGAGGGGCCCTCCAGGGGTCTACCGAAGTCACTGAAGCCTTCGGTTGAAAATCCGTTGAGCGAGAGGTATACTCGAACATACTGACGGGCCCTTTCCTCCTCAGGAGGCACCTATTCCTCTAGCTCAGATACGTCTTCGACCGAACAATCCGTTCAGAGGAGGGGGCACCCGAGCCCTACCGGAGGGACGCCTTTTCCCGGTCTGAGGGGCGCCACTTTTCCATGGCGGGAAAGTGGCGCCCCCCAAGGGGCACATGCCCCCGCAGTGCTCCCCTGTATCCGTCACCGATTCGTATTCGGATTCGGAATCGGAATCGGAATCGGAATCGAGGGCAGACTATTACGATTCTGTCACAAATGGTCTCCGTGATACTACGTGGTACTACTACAGTGGTGCCGGTAAGTACCACGGAGTCGCGATGACGCCCATGACCAGTGGGGATTATCTGAAGAGAAGACACCGTACAATCTCAGGAACGCAGTCGCTACAAACGCGGGAAAATCAGATGCTACATATTAAAGCTGGACTTTATTTCGAATAAAACATCATATAATTGCCATCGACCATAAATATCGCGTCTAGAAGCACGTGCATAACATTGCAAACGTTCCATCGGAGTAGGAACAACACTCAATTTCAAGCGGACTATGGTGAATGCTTAAGCAGGAATGATAGTAAAATACCATGCTGGGCAAGCACACACCATGCTATGCCTTTGGCCTGTAAAACATAAAATGACGCATTCATCAGAACTGCGAGACACAACCGATGGTCGGAGTTGGACGTGGGGAAGGTCGAGCAC
Source organism: Ashinkailepas kermadecensis (assembly GCA_034440615.1). Classification (NCBI taxonomy): domain Eukaryota; kingdom Metazoa; phylum Arthropoda; class Thecostraca; family Neolepadidae; genus Ashinkailepas; species Ashinkailepas kermadecensis. Next base: position 59,608 of record JAOTOM010002146.1, read on the forward strand.
CGCCTCAGCAGGCTCAGAGGTGTACATGGCGCAGTAATCAGCACCGCTCCTGCGGTGTTCCCCGGCCGAGCCGACGCTGGCCCCGGCCGCGTAATACTGACGCCCACACCCCAGTACTGACGCAATATAGCCCACCGCGCACGCGCCACAACAGACGGCCCACCCACGCGAAGAGCCCACGAAGCCCACGCGCGAAGAGCCCAGTTTCCCGGCGGACACACCACGGAGACAGCGGCGAGGAGACGTGCGCCGGGGAGCCGATCGACCGCGCAGAATAGATGCGCGATCAGAAACGGTGTGCATGATGCTCACACATCGGAAAACCCCACCCACATCCAAGCTCCATTGGAACGCGTACAAATTGGCAGACGAAGACTGCCACGTTACAATCGACACACCAGCCATCGATGCAATATATGCCATCATATATTGCCGATGCCGATATGCCACCATCGATACAACGCACACGTTTGTCTTTGGGATTCTGCAGTCGCCGACATCACTTCCAGTTTCCGAGGAGAACCCTACCTCGACGGTTGACCGGGCCACTACACATTTCACAAAAAGTCGCCGCCTGACTCCACGAGTCGGTCAGACAGCTGTCGAGACCGTCTCACCTCAACTTGCACCTGCCAACGCTACCGCCACACTCAACGGCGCTGCCAGCTCCTACAAGGCACGTCAAAGCGCTGCGCCGCACAGTGGAAGCCGTGGGGGTCGCACACATAAACACTCTGACCGGCTAACAGCTGCTACACACCCGGCTGCGCTGCGCACCACGATCCCACTGCATTCTCCAGAAGCGCGAAAGACAGACACGCACATCAAATAGTGTTGGAATGGCTGCCCGTGGCACGCGAGACCGGCGTCGACAGCACGCCAGGTCACAGCGCCACCCAGCACGCTACAGTGACGCCCTGCGCCCGACCTCACCACAGCACCCCTCCCCCACCCCAGGATGCTGCAGGCTCCGCACCACACCGATACAAGTGGTCAAGAAGCGCGGCCGTGGTGAATCCTCTCAGAAACTGACCCTGCGCACCAATACGGTGACGATGATCTCCCCTCATGGTGCAGTGGTGGTGACCCGACCGGGGTTGGAATTACCCTTTGTAATCCCGGATGTGGAGAGGAAAATTTTGGGCTAATCAAATATCGACGTGGAGATTGTCTTCAAGCATGTGACGTAAGAATACCAGTTAGCACTTCCCAGTGAAACTTGAGCACTTTGTCACAGAGTGCTGTTGCATTGCACTATGCAACAACACTATGCTGTTGTATTAGCAACAGCGCCATTCAATCTCCAAATGAGAAAAATGAGAGGATAATGTTTTGTATGCCTAAAATCCAGGAAGAACGTATTTCTCCAACTCTGGACCCGATTGACCTCGTGCACCAATACGGTTGTGACCGCCCTACGGTGGTGGTGACCAGGCTGACCACGAGCACCAGTACGGTAGTGACCTCCCTACAGTACGGTAGTGATCTACAGGGCGGTGGTGGAGACCCGGCTGACCACGAGCACCAGTACGGTAGTGACCTCCCTACAGGGCAGTGGTGGTGACCCTACTGGCTCCGTACACCAGTATGACAGTGACCTCCTACAGGGAAGTGGTGGTGATCCTGCTGACCCCGTACACCAGTACGGCAGTGACCTCCCTGTAATACGGCAGTGACCTCCCTGCAGTACGGTAGTGACCTACAGGGCGGTGGTGGTGACCCGGCTGACCCCGTGCACCAGCACGGTGGGCGGCAGCTGGTCGGTGAGCATCGTCAGCCGCCGCAGGTAGCTGCCGTTGTCGGCGTGGACGGGAGGCGGCGCCGGCAGGTACAGGTACGTGATGGCCGTGCCCGCAGACTCGTTGCGGATCCGCTGGTTTATACTGCCCGACAGTCCACGGGTCACCACGGGTCGTCGGTTGGTTGTTGGTTTCACGACACATCGACCGTTGAGTCGTGTAGCGTCGCCAATCTCTCACGCCGATTGGCCGTCGGCGAAGAGTAGCGACAGGTGAGACACGCACCCACAATCTTTAGATTGTGAGACGGGGAACTTACCCCTAGACTACTCGTCCTCGGGTCACCCAAGGTCACCATAGGTCAACATAGTTCACGTATCAACACGGGACCAGCACGGATATGAGAGGCCACATCAGGTACACACAAATGCGGCCCTCGTGGACTGGCGTGACAATGTCAACAACAAAATGCCAGTAGAATGAAAAACAAACATTAAACACGTGAGTGAAGCTACAACAGGACGCAACGTTCACCACAATCAACAAATGGCTGCATAACCTAAATGGGCCACACACAACGACCGAATTGTATTGCTGGCAGAGGCAACACGCGACACCAATATACCACGTGCCACACCACAATCGAGCAGTCACGATAGAAACACTGGGGTGGTATGCCATACACATACGAGGACCAGTAAGGTGAACAGACTGACCACGCGCACCAGTACGGTGGTGACCTCCCTGCAGGGCGGTGGTGGTGACCAGGTGGCGTACTGGGAACCGGCGACATTTTTGCGTACACAACAGCCAAATATATTTGAGTGTAATAACAGCCGAGCGCCCATCTTGAAAGGAAAGTGCAGCCCAATCTCAAAGTAGATTGTCTACGATCAACGTCATTTGGTTAATGTTGCATATCAAATTGGATAGAAGGCGCAACACCCCTGGTGTTCCTGTTTTTACGTCGTCCACCCTTGGCTGCTTCAAGCCAAACGTAAGATGTTTCGTACTGCCACTGAAGAGTGCAACATGAGATCATCTCCGTGGAGAAAACTATTAGGTTTCACAAATCGAAACACGAATAGAAATTATTCCGATTATGCGTTAAAATACACTACCATTCAGAGGGTGGAAGTGACTCCTCAGGCACGGAAGTGGTCAGCCACGAATGGCTGCTCAGGTAACACGTCATCGCTTGGGTAGTCAGTGGCACATAGGCCACCCCCAGGGCACGGGGCATCTGCATCAGTTGGCCGCCTGCTAGGCCCAGGTACGTACCATTCAGGTACTCGTCGGTGGCACTGGGTACACTGTTCACTGGGCCCAGTCACGTGCCTGCTGACGTACTCGTCGGTGGCACTGGGTACACTGTTCACCAGGCCCAGTCACGTACCTGCTGACGTACTCGTCGGTGGCACTGGGCACACGTTCACCAGGCCCAGTCACGTACCTGCTGACGTACTCGTCGGTGGCACTGGGCACACTGTTCACTTCGGTCCGCATCTCGTCCAAAACCCGCACCACAATCTGAAACACCGTCGAAGGATTTAGTCCATATCTTATCGTCTGATCATGCATCTGATCATGTATCTAATCCAACACCTGGAACACTATCTAAAATACTAAAATACTAAAACCCTATCTAAAATACTCAGCTGACATCTCGTACACGCCAAACACCACCGCAATGGTCAAAGGTAGACATTCCGATCCTCGCCTGACCAAGGGTAGAGCTGACCCTGATCTGACCTGACCCTCGCCACTGACCTGACCCCTGATGCGCATCTCGCGCAGGCTGGTCAGCAGGTTGTCGTGCAGACGGGTCACAGAGGCGGCCGGCACACTGGAGCTGACGCACAGGAACACCCGCAGCCGCATCGTGGTGCCGCGGAACGCCTGGGTCTGCGGTACGACATGGCCACCAGCACCGTCAGCCACCGTCACCATCACTGCCACTGTCGTCGTCACTGCACCGTCACCATCACTGTCGCTGTATCTCGTCACTGTCACTGCACCATCACCATCACCGTCAGCCATCGTCACCGTCAGCCATCGTCACTGTCACTGCACCGTCACCATCACTGTCACTGCCATCGTCACTGTCACTGCACCGTCATCATCACAGTCACTGCCACTGTTGTCGTCACTACACCGTCACCATCACTGTCACTGCCACTGTCGTCGTCACTGCATCATCACTGTCACTGCCGTCGTCACTGCACCATCACCATCACTGCCACTGTCGCTGTCATCGTCACTGCACCGTCACAGTGACGGTGCACAGGTCTGGTCCTCGATCAAGAAGGCGCAAGAGACAGTGGAGAGTCTGTCCAAGGAGTGGATCTGGAGCAGCGACAAGATGAAGTTCAGTGTGCTGGAGGAACCCAGGACGATTGTGAGGACTCTGCTGTCGAGTTCGAGGTTCGAGCCGAAGCTTCTGGAGAAGAATGTGACAAGGAAAGGCCAGGAACTGAGAGAGGCGGGTTTGCTGGAAGAAGACGAGAAAGTGTCAAGTCTCTTTGAGGATGATGAACAGGTCAAAGCCCTGGCCGGTGAAGCTTACATGAAGGAGATAGATGATGTCGAGATCAAGTCTGTGGAAAAGGAGCTCTCGAAGCTGGCAGAAACGATTTCAAAGGACTGGAAACGGAGACAGAGGCAGTAAAAGCTTGAAGAAGCTGCTTCTGAGGTTCTGGGTCAGGAACCATCTGATGACAACCTCGAAGATGATGATGACTCCAACACTGAGATGATGACAACGTTAACCAAGTTGATCGATGAACTGCCGCAGTACCAGAAGGACAAGTTCGACCCAGTGGAGATTCTTCCTGGTCTCCTCAGCTACAAGCAGTTCACTAGAGATCTCCAAGGTGTCCCCGAAAATGACAACTACTCCGCCTGGTACAGAAAGTTCGTGAAGCCAGATAATTCCAAGGAGTGCAACACCAAGTTATCCGAGCTGTTCGAGAACCTGCAGGTCAGGAGCTCCAGCGAGGCCATAGCCGAGACTGTCGGCTCCATCATGTCCAACCACGTGGGGAAGGGCCGCTACCTCAACCCCCACAACTTCAGCAAGGAGATGTGCTTAGAGTACAATCTAGGCCCCCAGGTGAGCTAGACAACCTGTTTAATTCCATAGAATTTGAAATAACATTGATTTATTCGATCTCGACACCTGTTTAATTCCATAGAATTTGAAAAAAACATTGATTTATTCGATCTCGACAATGGAAAAAATGACAAAGTCCAAGAGTAAACTGACACATGGCCAAATTCATGGGTGGCCAGATAAAAGAATCACCCTGTATGCTCCAGCACATGCTCGAGGGTCTGTGTGAGCAAGTCTACAACATCAGACAGAAGGAGTTCATCTACAAGAGAGACGGCGAGGGGAGGTTGGTGACGGAGAGAAGCGGCATGAGGCTGGTGGACCGTGACGTCGGAGCCGCGATCAGGACCTTCAGGAAGAACCAGATGAAGTCCTCCAAGTTTCCCCTGGACTTCTGGGTGTGAATTCTATATTTCAGCTAGACAAATCGATGTAACTGCAATGTCAAGGAATAAATAGCAAAAGAGATGTACGAGTAGAGTGTATTTACTTGATATTTACGAAATCGCGTAAAATTCCAGGGTTTTCTTAGGTTGCGTAAGTTTTCCAGTATGGTGCACAGCGGAAAATCCATGATGGCCTCAAAGCCCACATGTAAGAATTCGTGCCCGGCCCAAGTATTATTTTCCCCTGCCGTCACTGTCACTGTCGTCGTCACTGCACCGTCACCATCACTGTCACTGTCGTCGTCACTGCACCGTCACCATCACTGTCACTGCCACTGTCGTCGTCACAGCACCACGACCATCACTGCCACTGTCGCTGTCATCGTCACTGTCACTGCACCGTCACCATCACTGTCGTCGTCACTGCACCATGACCATCCCTGCCACTGTCGCTGTCATCGTCACCGTCACTGCACCGTCACCATCACCGTCAGCCATCGTCACTGTCGCTGCACCGTCACCAGCACTGCCACTGTCATCGTCGACGTTGTCATCAGCTTCACTGCTACCATCTCCGTCACCGTGATTATACCGTTACTGCCATCATCACCGTCATTATACCGTTGCTGTCACCATCACCGTCATTATACTGTCACTGTCACCACCTCCGTCCCCGTCAATATAACGTCACTGTCACCATCACCGTCATTATACTGTCAGTGTCACCACCTCCGTCCCCGTCATTATAACGTTACTGTCACCATCACCGTCATTATACTGTCATTGTCACCACCTACGTCACCGTCATTATAACGTCACTGTCACCACCTCCGTCCCCGTCATTATACCGTTGCTGTCACCATCTCCGTCACCGTCATTATAACGTTACTGTCACCATCACTGTCACTGCACTGTTAATGTAACAATCTCCGTCATCGGAGATGGTGACGGATATCACTGTCTCTGTCACTGGCATCGCCAGCGACATACATCTACGACCGCCTGGCACACAACAAGTGGTGGGCTACTTACAGCGTATCACAAAAGCGGCTTACTACAGCCATCTCAGACGACGGCACATCGCACCACGTGCCGCCTCGTGCCACTGTCTCATGTAACCCAACACTGTCAGCTCCCAGAGCATGGTCCAAACTGGCCAGAATGCATCGCGTGACGTCACCACTCACCATGATCAGCACGGTGGACACCTGCAGCAGGAACTGTGACGTCACATCGTCGCTGGTCCACAGCGAGCTCGTGTCGAAGAAGTTGACGGGCCAGGCGTCGATGTGCACCACCTCTCGGTTCTTGCTGCAATGGGACCACACGCCACTGTATCACTGTACCACTGCATCACCGCGCCAGGCATGGTCAGCATCGCGGGCGACCGGATCCAGCTGGGGCCGTGTGTTCACCGCATGTCGGTGACACATTCAGTGTGCGCAGCGCAGTCGCTGTTGTCCAAGTGTGCAAGTCGTTCACCTACTGGGGCGTCGTGCCTGCTGCGTGACCCAATAGCAGCGCATCGACGACTGGTACGTGGATTAGGCTGAACACGGCATCAACACAGGTCACTGCCGACGTCCGATCACTGATGCTGACGGGAGGGGCACGGACGGTCAGACGTCCGCGATCCGCGAGCGCACCGCAGATCTTCGGTCTACTGTGTCCTCCGTCACGTCACAGGTCACATTGCCGCTGCACCCACCCACGCTGCAGGGTGATGATAATTTGTGGCATACGAGAACAGCCGACCCAGGTTCACAGTCAGCTCACACAGCCACTCACAGTCAGCTCACACAGCCACTCAGAGACAGCTCACACCGCCACCCACAGACAGCTCACACAGCCACCCACAGACAGCTCACACCGCCACCCACAGACAGCTCACACCGCCACCCACAGACAGCTCACACAGCCACCCACAGACAGCTCACACCGCCACCCACAGACAGCTCACACCGCCATCCACAGACAGCTCACACAGCCACCCACAGACAGCTCACACCGCCACCCACAGACAGCTCACACAGCCACCCACAGACAGCTCACACAGCCACCCACAGACAGCTCACACCGCCATCCACAGACAGCTCACACAGCCACCCACAGACAGCTCACACAGCCACCCACAGACAGCTCACACAGCCACCCACAGACAGCTCACACAGCCACCCACAGACAGCTCACACAGCCACCCACAGACAGCTCACACAGCCACCCACAGACAGCTCACACCGCCACCCACAGACAGCTCACACAGCCACCCACAGACAGCTCACACCGCCACCCAAGACAGCTCACACAGCCACCCACAGACAGCTGACACAGCCACCCACAGACAGCTCACACAGCCACCCACAGATGGCTCACACAGCCACCCAAGACAGCTCACACCGCCACCCACAGACAGCTTACACAGCCACCCACAGACAGCTCACACAGCCACCCACAGACAGCTCACACCGCCACCCAAGACAGCTCACACAGCCACCCACAGACAGCTTACACAGCCACCCACAGACAGCTCACACAGCCACCCACAGACAGCTCACACCGCCACCCAAGACAGCTCACACAGCCATCCACAGACAGCTCACACAGCCACCCAAGACAGCTCACACCGCCACCCAAGACAGCTCACACAGCCACCCACAGACAGCTCACACAGCCACCCACAGACAGCTCACACAGCCACCCACAGACAGCTCACACCGCCACCCTCAAACAGCTCACACAGCCATCCACAGACAGCTCACACAGCCACCCACAGACAGCTCACACAGCCACCCACAGACAGCTCACACCGCCACCCAAGACAGCTCACACAGCCACCCACAGACAGCTGACACAGCCACCCACAGACAGCTCACACAGCCATCCACAGACAGCTCACACAGCCACCCAAGACAGCTCACACCGCCACCCACAGACAGCCCTTACACAGCCACCACACAGCCACCCACATACAGCTCACACCGCCACCCAAGACAGCTCACACAGCCATCCACAGACAGCTCACACAGCCACCCAAGACAGCTCACACCGCCACCCAAGACAGCTCACACAGCCACCCACAGACAGCTCACACAGCCACCCACAGACAGCTCACACAGCCATCCACAGACAGCTCACACCGCCATCCACAGACAGCCACCCACAGACAGCTCACACAGCCACCCACAGACAGCTCACACCGCCACCCTCAGACAGCTCACACAGCCACCCACAGACAGCTCACACAGCCACCCACAGACAGCTCACACCGCCACCCACAGACAGCTTACACCGCCATCCACAGACAGCTCATACAGCCACCCACAGATGGCTCACACAGCCACCCACAGACAGCTTACACAGCCACCCACAGACAGCTCACACAGCCACCCACAGACAGCTCACACCGCCATCCACAGACAGCTCATACAGCCACCCACAGATGGCTCACACAGCCACCCACAGATGGCTCACACAGCCACCCACAGATGGCTCACACAGCCACCCACAGACAGCTCACACAGCCACCCACAGATGGCTCACACCGCCACTCACAGACAGCTCACACCGCCATCCACAGACAGCTCATACAGCCACCCACAGATGGCTCACACAGCCACCCACAGACAGCTCACACAGCCACCCACAGACAGCTCACACCGCCATCCACAGACAGCTCATACAGCCACCCACAGATAGCTCACACAGCCACCCACAGATGGCTCACACAGCCACCCACAGACAGCTCACACAGCCACCCACAGACAGCTCACACAGCCACCCACAGACAGCTCACACCGCCATCCACAGACAGCTCATACAGCCACCCACAGATGGCTCACACAGCCACTCACAGACAGCTCACACAGCCACCCACAGACAGCTCACACCGCTACTCAGCTCTCACAGACAGCTCACAAATCCACTCTCAGATAGCTCACACAGGCACTCACAGGCAATGCAGTCGATACACCCACAAACTCCAATAACCAACCAACCAACCACTCACAGGCAACTCACACAGCCATTCACAGACACCCCACACAGCACTTACAGTCGCTTGATGAGATCCTTCTTGTCGAAGTTGTGGAAGCAGCGGCATAGACACACGTTCTTGTCCATCTTGATGAGGTCCCGCACCATCTGCACATATTCCTCGGACGATATCTGGCAACAACAACGGGCTGATGACCGGCACATTTCTCGGCGTATTTCACGAGCACCGGCCACGTCACGACGCCACCGGTTGTCGCCGGCCAGGCAGCACACGCCTCCAGCCGGCAGCACCCGCCACACGCGAGCTCAGGCCATGCGACAGACGGCAATTCTCGTCCACACACACACACACACATTGCTCCAGCCCCCTGCACGATCGACCCACGCCCGTCACCAGAGGCCAGGTGTCACACGATGCGTGGGCAACAGGTCCGCCACAGCGCGTGCTGTCAGCGAGCAGCATGGACACACCACCGGGCGCCGAGAGGCTAAACGACGACATGGAGGACGACGCAGAACACAATAACTGACACAATACGTCCCACTGGAAGCTAAGTTAACAAGATGACTTGGCTGTGGTGGAGGGTAGCGACGAAGGGGCAGCCGTGGATTGGCGCTGGTCCAGTGCAGTAGTGAGAGGGCAGCAGCGGGGTAGCGGCAATACACAGCAGGCAAGCGGTAGTCGCGAACGGACCACACATGAGGGCAGCTGGAAAGGAGTACAAGTGAGGGGCAGCCGAGGAGACGGTGACAGTGGAGGACATCGGCTGGACGCGCGCCCGCCCACGACGAGCGGTGTCAGCTACCTGGCCGAGCTCGTCGTCGCCCCCCTCGGCTCCGTCGGTGCGCAGCCGCTCCGGGTGGAACGCCGAGTCTGGCGGACACTGCAGGTCCGACATCCGCAGCACGTCCAGCTCCCGACTGCTGCGGCGTCAACCGGCCGTTAGGCGATACCGCAGCCCGACCCGACCGTTCAGAGACATTGCTGTGTGAGGCACTCGTTAGGGGTCGCTGCAGTGTGAACTGGTCACTAGAGGACACACCAGCGTCAGTCAGCCTGCTGTCATGCAGTACACACTGTGTTAGAGCATGTGGTGGCCATTAAAGAACATCGCAGTGTGTACCGGGCATCACTGGGCGTAGCTGCGCTCAGTGAAGGGCTACAGATATTATATTATTCTGTGACCGCCTGCCACATTTGAACACATTTCGAAACGAAGCTGTCGGCGCTGCTGTCTCTAAATGGCTGCCGCGAACCAGCAGCGTTACGTCCTGGAACGCCTGACACCCGGCAGTCGCCGACTCGGCGCCACCTGCTGGTCAAGGCAGGCTGTCACACACCATGCCGAATGACCTCTCCCCGGTCCGACGAGCTCCACAGGCGACCAACTCTTGGCCAGACTCGGACGTGCAGTGTGACGGGACTGTGCGCCGGTCCGTGGCGGGAGCGGCGCCCCACCCTGGACGAGACACACAGTGGTGGGCGCAGGCGGTGCCGTGGGAGACGTGTGGTCGGCGCCAGTGAGGGGTGACAACCACAAACCAACACCCACAGTCCGTCACCTGTTTATGATCGAGGGACGAGACGTGCTGTGGGTGAGTGATGCAACCACAAGTGCAATCAATAATTATTCGAACAGACGGGACCACGTCATGCACGCTGCATTTCCAGGTCACTAGCACAATCAAGTAATAGAGCACTACATTACAAGCGAATGGCACCAAAAGGGAATATAGCACTCGAGTACAGGTCACTAACACGAGCAGGTAGTAGGGCACATCACTCTTACCAGTCTAACTAACGAGTGGTGAGGAAAAGCGCAGCACCTCTGGAAGTGCCGAATATTGGAGTTGTTTCGGCATGTTAAATTATTATTGCTGCCTTTCAGCGAAACTGAATATTAATGGAGTGTAGCCAGCGTCGGAAGTCATGTACCAACAGCGTGGCATTAGCCTGCATGCCTCCCTAGAATACTACCGCTGTCACGCAAACTGTCTTGCCGACAAATCATATCCGCTCCTTGAAGCAAAACAAGAAAACAAAGAACAAAAATCGAGAAGAAAGCACAGAAAATTACAGAAAAAGTATACGGATGATGTTATTTAGAATAAGAAGCAGCCGTGTGGGAATATAATGAAGGTTCCTTGACTGGGAGAGGAAAATAAAACAAACTAAGATTAAACCCACAAATTGTAAATGCTGGTACAAACCTAGATCAGATGCACACTGATATGCTAGCTGAACGAGGTCCGGTCCCCCGAACCGACCCTGCAACAGCTGGCAGGCACTCAAATTTTGACAGCGCGGACACGCACAGCAGTGGGGTGTCCGCGCTGTCACCGTTCAGGGAGTGGGGTACTCCCTGAACGGTGAAGCGACATGAAACCTGGACCGAACAGTGAGCGGGACGGAGTGTAGCGACGGAGAGGCCGCACCCGCCAAACGTCCGGACAGCGAGGCCTGGCGGCGGTGACCGTCACCGCCCCGCGTCAGAGTCCGCACGGGAGCGTTGTGTGATGCCGTGCCAACTGCAGCCAGACTGACCCCTGCCACCCACAGGGGAGGAGACAGCGCCCGGGAGAAGAGGGACGCTCCACCACACAGTCAAACAGCGGCAGCAGACAGAAACGGAGAGAGTGAGAGAGACAAAGAGGTGAACAGCAGGGAGAGGGAAAGGCGCAGGCAGCAGACAGAGACGGTAACAGCGCAAACCTGGTGTACCGCGGTCGGAGGGAGCGGCCGTTGGCCCTGTACGTGTCCAGGTAGCTCCTGTAACGCACCGGCCCGCCCGTCAGTACGACCGGTCGTCACAGGCTATCGCGGACCGGAGCGGTGTCCCCCCCTCCTCCCGGCGGCGCTGCTGAGGTGCAACACCGACCTAGCCGACCGGGAGCCGTGCAGTGTGCAGGCGCCCGGTCAAACGGCGACCGAAGACACAGAGCTGTCACGGGCCTGTCCGGCGATAAATATGAAATGCAAAGATGTACGCCTGCGCACAACTGTTCAAAGCTACGCGTCGAGCTCAAGGAGGCGCGAGCACGCACGCAAGAGCACACGCACAGCAGTCTGAGATGCCTACATGTCGCGACAGGATACATGAAGCATTAAAAGCGTTCAGAACGCAAAACGCATACAAATTGTAGGTTACGTTAACACGAAGCACATGGTGATAGGTTGAAATGCATATAAAAGTCATAGCCTACCGAAAAAAGAGCCTATGCAGTGAGCTATATAATGAAAAATCGAGAGACTAATATGTCCGTCAGAATGGAAAGTACCATTCAATAAGACTTTAAAAAGAAACGCAAATGCATGTCAAGAAAGGTTCTCAAACGTACCCCAAAATTATAAACTGATAAGCAGATCAATCATCGTATATCCTACTATAACAACACCGTTTAAATTGATTCATTGAATTGATGAATCGATCAATGAACAACAGCTACGAAGATGCGAGGCAGCACTCGCGATTTTCACACGAGATTGATCTGGTGCAGAGCAGCCGGCCGTGGTGTCGAAGCGACAGGGCGGTGGCCGCAGTTGAGCGGCCTGGTGCGCCAGCCCCAGTCGGCCGGCGGCGGCCAGCTGGACTCACTCGGCTGGACGACGGACACAGCGCGAGTGACGCCAGCGTCACCCCTCAGTGACCCTGTGCGAGGTCACGACAGACACCGAGCACCATAGACTGACGGCTACCAGTGGACTGGCGCTCCCTGCTCACCCCTCAGCATGCCGCGTTGTTCCACTCTGCATCCGCCCCGGGACACAGCGCAGACGAGATCCAAAACTCCGGCCGGGGCCTGTCCTCTGACCTTCAGATTCCGACGGGGTCACACGACTAGCCGACCGATGGGCGCTAAATAATCAAATCTGATCAATGCGCCCTAAAACCCAAATAACAACGACTAGTCGACCAAAGGTCCCCCCCCCCCCACGGGTCGATGCTCACTTTCTGAGGAAGTCCACGTGGCTGTGGTCGTCCCGGAAGCCGAGCACGACCGTGTTCGGCTTCATACCGCCCATGCCCGAGATGCGCACCAGGTGCTGCATTCCCTCGCGGATGGTCGGCGCCAGGGTCAGCTCGGTGAACGCCTTCACCTGCGGCGAGGTCAGGTCAGGTCAGGCGCTGTCCGGTCCGACCAGACCAGAGCACGATTAGGTCAGGTCAGATAATGACATCAGGCCAGGCAGGAACAGGTCACGGCGTCCTGCTCAGGCCGCAATAGGCAGAGGAATGAGTAGGGGGGGGGGCAGGGAAGTAGGAATGAGCGGGAGGAGTGGGTGGGGGAGGGGGCGGTTAAGCCGGATTAAGTCTGGTGGGATCGAGTTACTCGAGACTTTGTGATGTCACGTCCGATTAGACTAGGATGGATTAAACTCATTAAACTAGGAGTAAACTACCGGACTAGGCTAGGTCAGTTGCGACACGGCAGCGCCCATCAGGCTTGGCCATATCACAGGCCACGTTTCTTCAGGTCAGGCCAGGATGAGCTGCATCGGCCTACATCGAGCAGCAAATCCGAGTAGTCAGACTGGTAACAGCCTGGGAGCGACATCAACTTGTGGCCTGACTAGTTGCCATTGGACAAGAAGTACAGGTAAACCTGCCGCAACTTTCGGCATCCGTGCCACGTGTGTTAACTCCGAACACACATTTCTCTCTTTTTGTTGTAACAAATATGCACCACTTGCATGGGACTGGCAGCCAGCAAAATATGCGTACCGGCAATAGTGCAACAACATCAACAGTGCAATAGTGCAACAACATCAACAGTGCAATAGTGCAATAGTGCAACAACATCAACAGTGCAATAGTGCAATAGTGCAACAACATCAACAGTGCAATAGTGCAACAACATCAACAGTGCAATAGTGCAACAACATCAACAGTGCAATAGTGCAACAACATCAACAGTGCAATAGTGCAATAGTGCAACAACATCAACAGTGCAATAGTGCAACAACATCAACAGTGCAATAGTGCAACAACATCAACAGTGCAATAGTGCACAACATCAACAGTGCAATAGTGCAACAACATCAACAGTGCAATAGTGCAACAACATCAACAGTGCAATAGTGCAACAACATCAACAGTGCAATAGTGCAACAACATCAACAGTGCAATAGTGCAATAGTGCAACAACATCAACAGTGCAATAGTGCAATAGTGCAACAACATCAACAGTGCAATAGTGCAATAGTGCAACAACATCAACAGTGCAATAGTGCAATAGTGCAACAACATCAACAGTGCAATAGTGCAATAGTGCAACAACAGCAACATGCATGGCACACCTGCCACAAAGCGCCAAGCATATCCAGTAATATAATGTCAACCCGCTAATGCACACACCACACCACTCACATCAAGGTGCCACTCGTCCCGTCCCATCACTCACATCAACATCTCCCTCGTCCCGTCCCACCATTCACATTACGGTGTCCGTCCCGTCTCACCTCTCACATTACGATGTCATCTGTCCCGTCCCACCTCTCACATTACGGTGTACTTCCCGTCCCACCACTCACATTGCGGTGTCATTCCCGTCCCACCTCTCACATTACGGTGTCCTTCCCGTCCCACCTCTCATATTACGATGTCCTTCCCGTCCCACCTCTCACATTACGATGTCGTCCGTCCTGCAGCCACACACCTTCAGATGGTCGACGAGCTTCATCCAGAAGAGCGTTTCGCCGGCGCACGGGTCGCCGGGCCGGTCGTCCAGCGAGCCGACCTTGACGTGCGCCAGCAGGAACAGGCCGGACTTCTTCATGTCGTTGATGAACTGGATGAGCGGGCAGGCGGAGCGGGGGTTGGCCACCAGCAGCAGCATCTGAGGCCGCCAGAACTTGACGTGCGCCTTCCGCGGGTCCAGCAGCAGCAGGTACTTGCGGACCTGTCGGCGTGGCGGGTCGGATGATGCCGGGGTCAGGCCAGGTCAGGTCGACGACGGGGCGGGCGGCCCAGCTAGGTCTGAGTCGGAGTGCAGAGAAGCAGCCGGGTCAGCTCGATTAGCATTTCTCACCTCACCCCCCACAGGACCGATGAGCTGATGACTTTGTCCCGACGAGGGCTTGCCGAATGTGTAATATTATAAAACATAGTGTCCTCCGTATGATAAAACAGCTAGTCAGAGCTCCGATAGAGACACACAGGACCGTGATAAGAAGTGTCAGGATCAGCAATGGGCATGCGTCGGTGGCATACCAGTGGTAACTAGCGGCATACCATTGACAACCGGCGGACAACCAGCGACGTCTGCCGGTGTTGAATCCAGTTGGATCGGAGTTGGTAGAACTCACGGGGTCTGAATGTTATAGAGTGCAGTGCGTTAACGACGGTTGTCTACCACCAACAGAGCGATAAGCCTGGATTAATAGCCAGTATAAGGCGTCACCAGTGAAGATAGTCAAGATGCGGGCAATAGGGCGTCCTTACTGCAAGCCCGGGATCGGGCAGCTTACCGCGATAGGGAACCTGTGAACCAACCACAACTACAATCTCTTGACAGTCCGTAGACAACCACTCGCGTCCAATTTTCGCGGAAATGTGGGAATTATCAACACAAATAAGACCTGCTTGAACAACTCGGGATAGTGCATTTAAATTTTGATGCGAGCTCTATATTTGACAGAGCAATCCGATTGCGGAAAGTGCCCTCAGTTTCGGCAAACGTGCACTGAAAGGAACAAAACAATCCGCTTTGGCCGAAATTGGTTGCAACATTGCTGAAATCGGGTCCATTTCCTGAAGATAGCGCAGGTGCCTCAAACTTAAATGTGTTATGCCGAATTATCGAATTGGCATGGGCACCACGCCGTATCGTGTTCCGTTTTGCCTTTCCGCTCAGTGTATGTGCACAAGTTGTTCAGCGCGGCACTCTCCATCGGACTGACACGTGCCACGCAGACATAACCACATGACCGGCGGCTGGCTAGCTGGCCTTGGTCGGTACGGGAGCTTATTAACGGAACCGAACAAATGCGAGTACTTCAAAAACAATATTGTGGCGAAAACCACAAAAAATAAAATGCATACAAAAAAGATCAGTGATCAATTGGGATTTGAAAAGCTGTAGTAGGAAATGATTGAGGTTTCAAAAGTGTGGTGGCCTAGCCGGGCCGGGTCACTCAGATGAACTCAGATGACCGGGGTTTTTGTGCCGCGCCTGCGAAAACAGTACATGCAAGGGGAAACGTATGACTCGAGAATTGGATGTTTGGTGTTGTATATTGATTTATCATTGTTAGTCAGTTCAATGCGTCGGTAGTCGGTTAGGGGATTGTTCAGGTGCGAAGGTATGGAGTGTGCGAGCATGCTGATCAGCGTCTGACTCCGACCTCTTTTCTGAATGGAGGATTTGCTTCAGGACGCGGCATTTGGTCTGGCTTTGAATCTTGTTTTATATTTAGTTTCTGCTTCATTGCATATTTTGGTTGAAGAAGGTTTTGTGAATCTGGTGACAGCCAAGCACCAACCACTTTGAGTAACTAACTGAAACAAACATACTGCGAGAAATGAACAATTTGAACCCGAGACTAACTAACGGTGGACCAACATGGTGGCAGCTGCGGAAGCGGACTAGTGGGACACAGGACAGGAGCAGAACCCAAATATACACGGGAGTAGACGAGTTCGGTCTTCGCACCGCTCGCAACAACTGCTCATCGGTGAACAGAACCAACAAACGGGCGCTCGGTTCCAGATGTGCGGTAAGCTATCCCGTGGATTTCTCCACGCTGTATACTCCACACTGGAATACGCCGTGAAATACCCTGCTTATGCGGGGAGCCCCGGCTAAGCGGGCGGATTGCTGTTCACCCGACAGACGGGTCAGCTCACCTGGTGGAATATGAGCGCCTGCGACAGCGAGCCCCAGTTGTTCTCCGTGGCCGGCGAGAAGTTGTGGATGATGATCACCAGCAGGACGCAGACGGCCACCGACACCAGCATACACCACCAGCTCACCAGCAGCGACATGGCCAGCGTGCCGACAATGCCCGCCAGGCATGTGTGCCACGTGAAGTAGGCAAACTCAGGCCTGACGGCACACGTGCGCACCTTAAGTAAGCGAACACGGGCCTGAAGGAACACGTGCGGACGTCAAGTGCACCAACTCTGGCCGCCTGCAAGAACACGCGCGCCACGCGAAGAGAGCAAACTCTGGCCTGTCAGCAACACGTCACGTGGGGGCGTGGTATACGGGTAGGGCGTCCGACCCCAACCAGAAGGTTGTGGGTTCGAGTCCCACCTGCCGCCGCTCTTCGCCCACGAGCAATCTATGTGATATATTAGCGACGCTATAAACCTAAGGCAGTCGACGCGTCGAAAACTATACCACTAAGTCACGTCAAGTAGGACAACAGGAGCCTACGATGTGTGTCATGTCAACCACCAGCCACCTCAAGCCAGCGACAAGGGGCGGCCGGCAGAGTTGTAGCCCTCTAGCATCGCTGTCTCCGGTAATAGCTGCTACACATCGCGTGGCGAGCGCATAGGCAGGCATAGCACGCCGTACCTGAGGTGGCACACATCCAACCGTTTTGTTTTGCCCTAGCATGGGCCACCTGATATATCGCACGTGTCGGACTATAGGCCATGCCCACTTCGATACACTTCGATACGCATGCAACTACAACGGATTGTGTTGCTACAGCACGGGCTACCTGGATTTGCCAGGAGTCCAGCTACACCACGGCGCTGACCACGTCACACCGGCACCGATCAGGTTCGGCGCACTCCGCCCCAGCTCGACACGCCTCCACTGACCTGAAGTTGGGCGCCGACGCCCACTCGAGCCCGAGGGTGGCCAGGTGCACGGCCAGGTAGGACAGGAGGAAGAAGATGGAGGTGAAGCGAGCGATCTGGTTGAGCGAGCCGACCAGCAGCACCAGCTGAACGCCGATGAAGCAGAGCACCAGCGACCCCAGCGGGTTGCCGCGCCACGTGGTGCGCGCTATCAGCCGCGGCAGGTTACCTGGCCGAGGCACAGTCGGGGTCAGTGTCTGTACCACCGCGATATCAGCTACTACAGGTTACCTGGCAGGGGCACAGTCGGGGTCAGTGTCTGTACCACCGCGCTATCAGCCGCGGCAGGTTACCTGGCCGAGGCACAGTCGGGGTCAGTGTCTGTACCACCGCGATATCAGCTACTACAGGTTACCTGGCAGGGGCACAGTCGGGGTCAGTGTCTGTACCACCGCGATATCAGCCGCGGCAGGTTACCTGACCGGGGCACAGTCGGGGTCAGTGTCTGTACCACCGCGATATCAGCTACTGCAGGTTACCTGGCCGAGGCACAGTCGGCGTCAGTGTCTGTACCACCGCGCCATCAGCCCCGCGGCAGGTTACCTGGCCGGGGCACAGTCGGGGTCAGTGTCTGTACCACCGCGCCATCAGCCCCGCGGCAGGTTACTTGGCCGAGGCACAGTCGGGGTCAGTGTCTGTACCACCGCACGACGGATGGTCACAGCTGACATAGCACGGCGCTACTCCTCTGCAGGGCAGGCAGAATGGCCATTGTGCACATTGGTGGTGAGTACTATGGAAGAACAAAAACGTCTGTCTCGTGAATTGTTGTCATGCGGAGTGTTCTACTAATGGGAATAATGTTGTGCCTTTTTATCTACTGGAAGGCTTGATGACATATTTAATATAAAGCGACTAAATATATATATCCTTCGTCAAACATTAAGTTCTTATATTCCACCGGTTCGCATTCTTTGCTTTAATTCCGTAAAATTACACTACCGTACAATATGAGTTAATACATTGAAAGAGAGCAAAAGAAGGAAACTAACTTTGCGCGTCATGTCGGAAGTCGTAATTTTGCAGCCATTGAACTTTTGTCTCATTATTTTTCTTGCTTATTTGTCATAATATTTAGATGTGTTTTTGCATCATTGGAATTAATTAGAAATAAGTACTAAAATAAGGACTTCAAACTCCAGAAACATTAAATGCGTAGTTGTTGATGTCAAACATACCGTAAAAATCCCTTCCATTGAAATAAGTTTTTTTTAAAGATCCCTACCCAGTATAGGTAGGAAGGAGTGCCATTCCATACCCGTGTGACATAATTACGTTAAATTCCAGGGACGAGAAGTAGGTCATGGTAAGCAAGTCAGGGTAGGTCACACCGCTCCCCGCTCGCGTTTCTTGCTGGGTAGATCCCGCCAAAAGATATTAAGAAAAGATGTTCCTGAAGCCCTCTCAAACAAATAGCAACGCCAGTAACATTGTAATTGTTAATCAAATACGTTCTACGGCTATTGACTGACTGACTATTGCTAGGAGGCAACAAGCCAGAGTTTATCAGGACCCGTTTAATATGCAAGATTAGCTGATTTCGGGCATCTGGTGGCGGATTGGTATTTAGGGGCGCGTCGCGTCGACTTCGAGCATCTGACATAGGCAAAGAGACGGGTGTGATCGGGGAAGGCGTGGCCCCACTATCTGCACGTACATACTTAAACACCGTTACAGGACTCACGTCGAATCTTCTCAGTAGTGCGGCCCAACCGCAATATACCATGCATTTCCAGTAAACATTCCAGTAAACATACTGAGCAATAAAGCACCCCACATATGACGTGACCGACTGGTCGCGGTGTCAACCAACCCATTTCTAGTAGACTTTCAGTAGACTCCACCGATAGTGAGTAACAAAACATCCGACATCTGACGCGAGCGGCCGGTCGCAGTGTTAACCAGCCACCGCGTCACTGCCCGCACCACCACCATTGCACCAGTGGCGGGGCTGTGCCCGCGCTCACCAGACCCACCCTGCCGGCTGACACCAACGTCCCCACACACCGCCGGGCCACCCCCGGGGTCGCTCACCAGACCCACCCTGCCGGCTGACACCAGCGTCCCCACACACCGCCGGGCCACCCCCGGGGTCGCTCACCAGACCCACCCCGCCGGCTGACACCAGCGTCCCCACACACCGCCGGGCCACCCCGCCCCCCCGGGGTCACACTCACCAGACCCACCCTGCCGGCTGACACCAGCGTCCCCACACACCGCCGGGCCACCCCCGGGGTCGCTCACCAGACCCACCCCGCCGGCTGACACCAGCGTCCCCACACACCGCCGGGCCACCCCCGGGGTCGCTCACCAGACCCACCCCGCCGACTGACACCAGCGTCCCCACCCC
>JAOTOM010002146.1:87500-92186 GCA_034440615.1 Ashinkailepas kermadecensis
CGTGGTGGACGTGCCACCGCGTGAGGTCTACAATAGTAGCCTAGCCTGGTATCGTGTGAGGTCTACAATAGCAGCCCAACCTGCCACCGTGTGAGGTCTACAATAGTAACCTAGCCTGCCACCGTGTGAGGTCTACAATAGTATCCTGACCTGCCACCGTGTAAGGTCTACAATAGCAACCCAACCTGCCACCATGTGAGGTCTACAATAGCAACCCAACCTGCCACCGTGTGAGGTTTACAATAGTAACCTTGTCTGCCACCGTGTGCGGTCTACAATAGTAACCTAACCTGCCACCGTGTGAGGTCTACAATAGTAACCTAACCTGCCACCGTGTGAGGTCTACACTAGTAGCCCAACCTGCCACCGTGTGAGGTCTACAATAGCAACCCAACCTGCCACCGTGTGAGGTCTACACTAGTAGCCTAGCCTGCCACCGTGTGAGGTCTACAATAGTAACCTAACCTGCCATCGTGTGAGGTCTACACTAGTAGCCCAACCTGCCACCGTGTGAAGTCTACAATGCCGGTCGGAATGACTGAAGGTAGTCGGCCGTCGGCGGTGCAGCCCGCCGCCGCCGACTGGCTGCGGTACGTGTGTGGCCGGCAGCGTTCCCAGGCGTGCCGTCCCCGCCCCGGGTGCTGGGCGTCGGGGCCAGTCTAGTCGTGACGTCACCGCGTGTCACTGAGCTCCAGACAGCTCAAGGAAAGTCAGGCTCCGGGAATTGCTGTTGTCATCGATGTGTCAGGAACGTTGCTCGTCGGCGGGACGGCGCATGTGTCGCGTTCCTCGAAATGCAAATGAGCTACGCCGGTGCGTTGTGGTGTATGCGAGCGAGTGCAAATCGGACGCGAGCGAGCGTAGTTTATGTTCGGTCCAGTGAGGAGAGATTGTTGATTTCGTTACTATCTCCGTATCCAGTGAGCCGTCGTAAACGTCACGGAGTTCATAGCCATGCCACAGATTGTCCGGTATGTAAAACGTAGATGCCTCGTGCGTTTCCCGACTGACCACGCGTCACTGAACGGCATTAACCCAGCCAGTCCGAGCGGCCTTCGCTCCGCTTGAAACGGCGCGCCAAGTCCCCACGCAAATGGTTGCACCGTTGGTGGCTGCCGGTGTCGGTTGGCTGGTTGCGTGCCGGGGACAGGGGTGGAGGAGCGTCTGCCTGGCTGGCGACCGATGCCCGGTCTGGTGAGCGCCAGCACGACGGCTGTGATTCCACCAGGGGGAGGGCGGAGAGGCGGCTGGGTGCGGCTGAAACCGGACGCGGCCGCTCAGCGCTGGGTGAGTCACCCGATCGGTGGCTGCCGCGTTGTGCGGCGCGGTGGGCGGCCTGCAGAGCGACCGCCGATACTGGGTCAGGCTGGACCGGGCGGGGCCAGGTGGGGCATGCTGGGCCGGGCGGTAGAACGTGATGGACCGGACGATGGGGCATGCTCGGTGGGCCGGGCGGTGGGACGTGCTGGGCGGGTTGAGCCGGACGGTGGGACATACCGGACTGGACGGTGGGACATACCGGACTGGACGGTGGGACATACCGGACTGGACGGTGGGGCATACCGGACTGGACGGTGGGACATACCGGACTGGACGGTGGGACATACCGGACTGGACGGTGGGACAGGGTTAGGCTGGTCCCGACGGTGGGGCATGCCAGACTGAACGGTGAGACGGAGCGCGTGCTGGGTCGGACGGTGGGACGGTCGGCAAAATGCTGTGCGGCTTCGGCTGCGGTTGGGGTGGCGGCCCGACCAGCCGCCAACTCGGGCATCTGCCATGGGCAGACGCGAACGGCGCCACGGCCGGTCACTAGACTACGTGACCACAGCCAGGATCCGGGGAACGGCAGAGGTAGATGCGATTCTGCTAAGTCCATGTGATGATGCACGCATCACCTCACGCAGTGGGGTGGCTCCTGTCCTCGCAATTGGTGGCGTGGTAAAAGTGTATCCTCGGTGCTTTTAAGGCGCTTAAAGCGAGCAATGGGATGGACGGTGCGGGGAAGACTGTGCTCGAAAGGCAACCACCGCATCGTGGTGGTTGCCATGATACGTGGTGGAAAGGTCGTCATGCATCGTTTGCATCTTGATTCAATATTCCATTCGTTTATCAAATCAAGTTGTTGATCACAGTTTCATCGAATATAGCCTTGCCGTCGACCAGATGTGGCCATCCTTCAGTTTGTTGTGTTCGGTTCAGTCCACTATCCTCGTATGCAACACGAGACACGGCTACGTCGGTCGGGCGCTAGGCCCGCGCCTTCAGATTTCCTCGCGTTTGGTGTAGGTGTGTGCGTGCGTGCGTGCGTATGTGTATCTGTGTGTGTGTATGTGTACGTGTGACATGTGTGACTGCCCGTCAGGCGTGTATCTGTGTGATGGTGTGTGTGTGTGTGTGTGCAATCTTGTGTGTGTGTGTGTGTGCAATCTGTGTGTGTGTGTGTGTGTGTGTGCGCAATCCGATAATAGATAATTGTTCTCGACAAACATATATATAGTTCGATTTCGAGATGCAGATCTGGAATAAGTGCACGCCAACAATTTGGATCGC
Organism: Ashinkailepas kermadecensis; assembly: GCA_034440615.1. NCBI lineage: Eukaryota > Metazoa > Arthropoda > Thecostraca > Neolepadidae > Ashinkailepas > Ashinkailepas kermadecensis. Next base: position 90,054 of record JAOTOM010002146.1, read on the forward strand.
ATTCGTCAAGCCTGCTCACCATGCCGCCAGCTTCCAATTAACTGTGTTATATTACCTACACAGAATGTGCATTCACAATGGATGCTTGATTATTCTCAGAGATACGTGTCCCTGTACATTGAGAGGAGTGGCGGAATTTTGCACGGTGAATTCCATCCCCACATTCAACGCAATCAACAGCTCTAAACCGACTGGTCTCCGGCGAACCCAAGTGTCCAGCAACTAGTGAGTTCTGACGAACTTTGCAATCTGACTTCGAGCGCCGAGCCACAGTTGCGCCATTAAACATGCACGAATACGAGTGCACGGATTGACGGCAAACACGCACAACGAACGCGGCCGGCGATGGACGCTGCGCCCGCCCGCCTGCTGCGGCTGATACACGGTAGGCTTATCTGACGTCAGACTCGGGTACAATGTACCCGTCAGGGACGGCTGTAAACTCTTGCTACCCAGTCGCATATCGACAATGATAAGCTGAGCACAACAGCACACGACGATGTCAAACTTTGTGTCGTCCGCCAGCATGCTTGCATCTCCAACAAGTTCCTGCTCCATACGAACATCTGTTTGCTGGCGGTGCAAGAAGTCCAGGAATGGTTCTGAGTCGAGGAGCTAGTCTAGCTGGAAATTAAAACTCACCAAGATGTTCACGAAAAGTGATTAATTTCATTAAAATCGCTGAATTTTTTTTTAATCGGATAGTGACTTGCGTTGACAGCACCATACCAGATGATGCTCACGATTATTCATCGGGAATCATCGATAAAATGGCGCTTAAAACAATCCTGCCTCATGGAAACCTCCCCTTGTCCCACCACAGCATAGCTACACCCCTACACTCAACGCGATCTGTGATCTTTATGGGCTAGGGCCCCACTACGACAAAATGCTGAGTGAATATCAGGGTTCTATATATGCAGTTTTCCCACGGCCTCTAGGCCATGGAGAGGGACATAACGTGTCAATGCAATCAACGACCAAGAGCCAGAGATTGGCCACAACAAACTGCTCCAACAGTCAAATGCTTCGCTAAATATGTGTTCTAAACTATGACCGCGCGCCTGAACTACATACGTTCCAGAACAGTGTTTGGCAATTTGAAGGAGCATATCATGCCCGGGCGACTCGGACAGACAAATCACGCTTTTAAACCGCAATGGCTTTTCTTTGTTGTAGCGCTTGGGATTCTTGCTTTTAAGTGCCAGACCAAGTGTTTTTACTTTATATGTTTTCCAACTTTACGCAAATATTCTTGATGAAGTGCTGTTAATCTTTGTTCAACGACGTTCGAGGCGGCATTCCGTTCATAGGAAATCTGCGACAGCTCTTTGTGTTGCAATACCCGTCCAACCGCCCCGACACGCTGCATAGTTGGCTGGAGCGCTGGCCTGCATTGGTCACCCATGTCCTGGCAAGACAGGGCTCGAATCGATTCATGCGCTCCAATTTAGCCCCTGGATGGGGGAGTCAGTTGGCAACTGACCCGACAAGTCCGGGGACGATCAACCGGGGCGGACGTGGCGATGTATTGACGGCACGTTAACCCCCCCCGTCATAATTCTGCAGTTGAACTGGAATTCACGGATCGGATGGGACAACCAGGGTTCACGCAGCAAGCTCCGCTCAGCAATATAACCCTAGCCCACAAAGCCACCCCAGCAAGAATTCGGACTAATTTGATACACAAATGCAGCATCTCAAGGTCTAATTTCCTCACTCGGACCCAAATCTGATCTTTTTATTTTGTGATTCACCAACTTTCATCACAATCATTCTCTTGAAGTACTACTCTCAATCTATGTTGAAAGAAAGAGGTCTGCGGCGACACACCCGCGCACGGGCACCTTACCATACACCTCACACCGCAGCCGATACTTGCTATCCGTCCCGGGCAGCTTACCATACACCTCACACCGCAGCCGACACTTGCTATCCGTCCCGGGCAGCTTACCATACACCTCACACCGCAGCCGACACTTGCTATCCGTCCCGGGCAGCCTACCATACACCTCACACCGCAGCCGACACTTGCTATCCGTCCCGGGCAGCTTACCATACACCTCACACCGCAGCCGACACTTGCTATCCGTCCCGTGTGGCAAATGACTAAAATGCTTCGTTTGCATCCCG
>JAOTOM010002147.1:0-92244 GCA_034440615.1 Ashinkailepas kermadecensis
TGGTCTTCTCGTCTATCTTCAAATATGCACGCTTCTACCCGGCTCTCTCCGTCTCCAGCGGTCTTCCGTTCTATCCCGGTCAATTCTCCACTTTCCACCGTCTCTCCCCGTATCTGCCGTTCGATTACTATCGAGCTGCGCGCACTTTCAGCATTTCTGTCGTTCGCAGCACCAAACATGAATCTCCCATCCGGGCGGAAAACGCTGACTGACTAGATCTCGACATTTATTGCGTGATGCAATATACAAACAGTGCAAGACAATGAATACACCCACAATATGCTATGTTTCAATAATAGACTCACAGTACATGATACAATACACATATACACAATATAGCGTATCACTCCCCGGTAGCTCAGTTGATTATGGCGCTGGCCTGCACTGGTCCACCCCAGCAGCTACTCGGATTTAACTTTTTAAAATCGAAGTACATACACTACGCAATGCACAGAGCAGAACACAATAAATACATACACTACACAAACAGAAAATACACACATACACTACACAATGAACACAATACAACACCAACAATACAACAATAAATACAACAATAAATACAACAATAAATACAACAATAAATACAACAATAAATACAATAATAAATAAAACACCGCTAAACCGGACGACCGGCACCCCACCGCGAAGCCGCCAATCGCCGTCAGCCAGGTTGGGCGGGGATCGCTAGCTGTCGAGCTGCTGCCGCTGAAAGCAAACAAGCCGTTATACGTTTGCCGTAACATGAAATATGTCCTATCCGACTCGGAGTTGGATAAATATATCGGTAGTGGATGCAACCTGCTATGAGCGGCGGGGATTCTGGACAATTATTTGTGTTTAAGTCAATTATTAATGGGCCACAATGCATGGAGGCATTGGACGAGACTGAAACAACGAGGTAACAATGCCTGCACAAATTACGCAAAGCGACACTGCCTGGAGGTAATGGGCGAGCCCAAATACATTGGGACACACTGTAGAGTCTCATGTTAGCAGTTATAATTCTAGGAGGACAATGGAAAGCCAAAATTGAGAGGCACCTTTACAATTCTAGAAAAAGAAACTCATTTGGGTCGTGCTATTCAAGAGGCAAAATGTCACTGACAATCCAGAACACATGAAACATTTGGATTTGACAGCATTGCAATACGACAATAAATCACTGTACCTTACAAGCATCACGTTATAAAAATATCTCACCTGGAGCTGCCGCTTCTTCCGCGACCAGTGGGTGGCGTTCCGTGCCAACCCAAAATGTAAGTACATTTGGGCCAGCACGGCCTTCAAGTTTCTGAAGGGTCGCCGCCCACTGGGGTGGACGAGGCGATGGCCGACCGCCTCGTGCCACCGGAAGATGGCCGTTTCGGCAGGGCTCCAGCGGGCGTGCTGCCGGGAGGGACCGCCGGTGGAGGTTGGCCGCCTGGCGTAATGCAGCTCGCGGTAGTTCTCTTCCGGCAGCAGGCCGTACTCCTGGCGCACCGCCAGGTAGTACGGCATGACAGACTCGACCTGAGGGCACGGACATTGCCGGTTGGTCTCACGTCATCTCACGTCATTGCCAGTTGGTTTCACGTCATCAACACACCTCGCGTGATGTGACGATTTCACCCAAGATGTCCTTCACCTGCAGGTATTGTTAATGCTGGTTGGTTTCACGCCAGGTGGAGGACCACGTCCTTCTTATTTCAGACATTAGCTGAATGGTCGACAATATGATATGATATCCTCCACCTGTCACCACTGCACGTCCATACGGCGATTGGTCTGGCATCATGCGGCACACCTCCAGGACTAAAGCTGTTCGCCAAATTGTCTACGTTGATCCGACTGTTATTTATTTTGCTCAGTGATGTACACAAGTATTGATCTAAATTGTATCAGAATAGCAACAAGAACACAATGATAATGCAATGTCGGTGAAATGTTACTTACAATTCTGATCCCCGTCACGAATTCTCGGTCCACCACCGGGCCGGTTGGGAACACCAGCCGGCCGGTGGCGGACTGGCTGGCGGTGGAGGGCGGCTCCGGGCCGGCGATGGGGTGCGGTCGGATCGTAACAGCAGGGCCGGGGCCGAGCCGCGGCTCCTCACCGGGCTCCGGGCCAGCGGTGGAGGGGCCGGGCCGCGGCTCCTCACCGGGCTCCGGGCCAGCGGTGGAGGGGCCGGGCCGCGGCTCCTCACCGGGCTCCGGGCCAGCGGTGGAGGGGCCGGGCCGCGGCTCCTCACCGGGCTCCGAGCCAGCGGTGGAGGGGCAGGACCTCGGCTCCTCACCGGGCTCGGGGCCAGCGGTGGAGGGACCGGGCCGCGACTCCCCGGCGGGCGTCGCGCCAACGGTGGCGGTGCGGGCGGCAGGACCGTGTCGCTGCTTTCCGGCGGGCGTCGGGCCAGCAGAAGAAGGGCCTGGTCGTGGCTCCGGAACAGCACTGGAGGAGCAGGGCTGCGGCTCCTGTGGAACAATATTGATTGCCAGGCAAATTTGTGACTGACGCTTTCCAATGACGCTGATCCACCGAAAAGCAGGGAAACAACGATGATTGCTGATCACAACAGCAATAAGTCCTTGATCTCGAATCAAGACAATGCAACTCGCGATAGAAAAACCGCGAGAAGTCTCATCAGGTCGGTCCGACTTTCCCTCAACAAAACAGATGTCACCAGAGCGTCATGTCGTGATACTACCAAGTCCGGTGATCATGGTGCCTGACTTACGTTTTCAGTATAAATACGAATAGTCTAATCAAGGTACATAATTATCAGTGTACATTTTGAATCTTGCACATATATTGCATATATGTATATATATATATACTGCCACATACTGGTGACCGAAATACAGTTGTCAAAAGTACGTCCTGCGCATACAAGAACGTGCACTGTGCGAATGAGTCACCCTGTGGTTATGTTACCTCCGTGGTGGGGCTGTCCGGCCATGGCATGTCCGGAGCCGACGACGGACCCGGCTGTGGCTCCTGCTGATCCGTTGTCGATTCCTGCCGGTGGAAGCACGAGCATATCATGTCCGTGATTTTGTCACGGATGATGGTGGACATGTCACGAACAATGTCCATGCCCAATGTCTAACATTGGGTGAAGCACCAGCTTCGAAATACGACTTGTGGTACACCGATGTCGTGTCCCCATCTTCGACAACATCGGTAACTACGGCTGGAATATATATATATATATATATATATATATATATATATATATATATATATATATATATATATATATATATATATATATATGTATATATATATACGTCAGCAGAGCATTGGCGAGAAAACCAACGTTGAGCCATGGGATACAGCACCAGTGTAAATATGCATATTCCGGCTTTCGTCGGCCGTCAAACGCTTTTTGCTTGTAATGCATGCAGAAAGTGACTTGGTGTACCAATGTAAACAAACAATTCAATCAATACGGCTGGAGTAACAACAAATACTAGCTGGCAGTGTGCCGAATCTCAACGAGTACCACGCTGTATGCAGCAATGAGGTGCTCACAAGTGCCGTCCGCCGGAATGTTTGTAGGTAGCGATATACACGGTCCTGGTGGCCGAACGCCGTGTAGTGGCGTTCGGCCGTTTGCACGGAGTGTGCACGGGCCTCAGCGGACGTCGCCTCGCTGAAGCCCTGCAGCGCTCCGCGCTCCCGCAGTTGCCGATCCTGTGTACAAAACAGACCTATATAATCACATCTATGCAACGTGAGACACACTTCGTTTGTCGGCAAAGCCGTACATGTTGAATTTGGCATTACAATATATTGTTAGGAACACTAACTAGTGACAATGAAACGTACCATAGCACTGCTTGTACACTATTATCAAAGATCAATATTCGTTGCATGCGTGTGCCGATCTACACACAAGTGCAACAACTGTTGTGGGCATATAGTACGGAAAGGTTTTGTAAAGCATGGCAATATTACTGCCAAGCACGTGGCTGACTGTTACCATTCATTTCGTCATCACGGATAAACTTGCATCACTGCATATGACATTTGTTCATCAGTTGGGTACGAAAGGCATTGGAAGGACTTGATACCGAGTATGAGTTAATGGCATTATTCACCACATCTCTCCACCCTGGTGCTTGCACTGCGCGTTCGGACTGACCGTGACGTTGTGGAACGCCCGGTTCCTGCTGTTAATGAACTTGCCAACGAGACTGGGCACTTCGGCTATGCCCAGCTCGCCGGCAGCCCACCGGAGCGCCTCGTCTAGCTTCGTCGTGGAGCTCCTTGCCCCAGCGAGCACCGATTGGGTGTTGGCTGAAAGAAGGTTTAACTTCGTCAAGTCCCTGCCCAGTGCACAGTATACGCTTCACGGTGAGGTAAGACGTCTTGAGAGGTTGGACGAGAAACTAATGGGACATCATGCTCTTCGGCCGGGTAAGGGGCAGTCACGCGGAGCTATTTGAGGTATAAAGTTTATACGAGCGCAAAATTTGTTTCTGGAAACATGTAAACAAGCAACAAAGAAGAAGATGGTACCCTATTCATGTAAATTGTACTTACTCCAAGTACTATTATCGTGGTGTGTACGATGTCAATACAAGTACGCAGCACTCTGGTGGAATGTGCACGCATCAGTCACTGTTCGGTCAACTCACCGTTAACATCCAGGTGCTCCATTATAATGGGGCGGAGCTCTGCGACGAAGTAGGCCAGGGCATCCCAGACGACCTGGTTGGCGACCAGCAGGGCCTCTCCTCTGCTGCCCAGTGTCTTACTGGCAGCAGTGTACCAGGAGTAGCCCTGCTGGCCGTCGTCGTCTCGGTGCTCCTGCAAACACACGTTTAAAGCCATATGGGTGACGGTCAACGAAACAGCTGAGAACGACACGTGGTGAGCAAGGCCGCACAAATCATTGAAATGTGTCACACGAGTAATGCTAACCATCTCGTCTGCAATACAAACACGGTACTGTAAACAACGGTTTGAGGAGCAGAATTAATCGGTGACTTCGGTGTATATCGATTGGAAACTACCATCACGCCATCCAGAACTAGTCATACAAGCGATGATACTGTGAGAAAGTGGGTCACATGGGTGGTGGTTACCACAATGGCCTATCGATGGTAGTGGATTTGTGCCCTCGGGTAGATAACGCCATCACGTCCAACATGAACAACTTCCTGTTGGTGTTTTAGCCGTCCACTTACCTTGACCTTGGCCATCTCCTCCAGGGTTGTGCCGCTCACTGCCCCTGTGCGGAAACCGCACAGGTTGCACATGGCAATGAACAGCACCCTGAAACACACGACACCGGTGTGTTATGATTGTGACGAGACTGCGCTTCCGATGTTTGCGTGCACGCGATGTGCCTGTGGATGGATTTTCGTCAACAAACAAGTCGTTTGGTGATACGTGTCAGAACATTATCATAACTACAAGTTAACAACAGACCACGGGGGCGGGAGCCACACTGCGTGACTCACCCCCAATCTCCGGTCATGGGTCTGGGCGACACACTTCCACGTTTTGCACGGCCTGCACACGTGTGAGAGTAACGCATCTGAAAATAAGTGAACAAAGTGAAGATTACTATCGGTCTGGCCGCTGCCGAGTATGTGGGTACTCACTCCCGGAAGTGGACGGCCATTGAGCGAGTGGGCGGCTCCGGTGGGTTGCGGGTCGTGCGGTCGAGGTAGCCCTGGCAGATCGCTTCAATTTGAGCACGCTCGGACAAGTCCAGCGCCAGGTTGGGGTCGCGTTTCCGCTGCTGGCGCTGGGCCATTGCCCGATCGTACTCTGCAACCGCATTGCAATGTAAGTATCACATACGCCCAGACTCCATGGAAATATATATATATATATATAGATATGCGGGTGACTGTGTGGGAAATTTAGGGTGAGTTGGACAATAAAAAGGATTCGACGCAGGAAAGTACGAACATTCGTGATGCGAGTGTGTGGAACGCAAACATCATAAGTTGTTACCAGCCTCAATGTGGGCATGGTTTCTTCGAACATGGTGATTTCTACACCTGAATCGATAGCAACGTAAACAGTATATCACTAAAACTTGCCAGATTTGTGCGCTCTCTGCAGGCCTTGCAAGCCCGCACTTATGGCCAAAAAGTATTCGGCCATGGCGGTGCAGCGCAGGTGACATTTTCTGGCCTGTATGAAGTTGATGAAATGCTGCACCGACCGTACGAACTTGCGCCCGTTAAAGGGCTGCAGGCGCAGGGCGTTCTCGACCGCATCGAATACCTGTCAGCACATTAAGTAGAACATACCATATTGTTAGAATACCACAGCAAGACTAAGACTAGCTAATCAGGGCACATTTGCAGCACACGTTTTTTTTTGCGCTTGGGGTGCGTTGACACTTTCACCTATGCTCCCACTGTACCACCCTCTGGCGGTCAGCAGCTTCAATCAGGTGGTATCCTGAACACTAGCCGGCGACCGAAGCGAGTGACATTGCCCAGAGGTGGCAAGCTAAAAACCAGAATAAGTAGAATCAGTGAAAGATGAAAAGGAAGCATTGTGAACCATGGCTAGGTTCCCAATTCCAGTCTCACCGCTATCCGGTTCTCCTCGTGGCAGACGATCACGCGCCAGTCGACGTGCCGCTGCAGCCCGGCCAGCTGCAGCAGCAGACTGAGCGTGGTCGCTGGTTGGTGCCATGTGGCCGCGTACTGTAACACATAGCGGTGCTGGTCAGCGACGTAACCATGTTCCACAGTACTCACGGGATTACACCATGCCGAGTCATGTCTGAGTCATGACCGCTCGAACAATTTCCGAATCCGGCGCCCCATCGGCGAAATAGTGTGCGTGGCGCCATAAGCCGTGAACATTAATTGCGTCTTGAACCACCCGGGAACAAAAAGATTGTAGAAATTATAGTTTCACGAAGAAGTAGTGCGACAAAAACAATGTGGGTGACTTACTGTGCCCAGGTGCCTGTACGCGTCTTGGTCGGCGCCGTCCAGACGTACTGATGCCCGCAGGAGATGGCTGGGTAGCAAAATGCCAGGCACCAGTACGTCCGCCTCCGACGCCATCTCGGCCAGCTGCCGCTCACGCACCACCTCCTGTGGTATCATACCAAATGGTCAATAGCCGTCAAACAGCCATCGATAAGTCGACACTACTTCATGGGAGTGTATATTGGCGTTCGTTGAATACCGCCAAGTTATCTATTGCAAATTGATGTTTTAGTTCGGATGTGTTTTCTAGACATGCTGCCGTCGCCGTGTGGGGGGGGGGGGAATCTGTTGCTACCCACATGGTTTTCCAACTCCATTGCGGTGAATTGAACAATGCTGACAGAAAGATCGTGACGTGACAGGAAGACCGTGATGGTGAATATCCTCCCCACATGGTTCTACCTACACATGCCAGTGAACTGAACAATATTGACTGGAAGAGTATGAGATTGCATGTTAAATAAGTAGCTGACAATTGGCTTTGCCCACAAGCCTGCCGCCTCACTGATCACGATCCGTGCCGATGTCCCTAGCCACCGAACATTGTCTGACAAGGGTATATCCGAATGCACATACAGTTGGTGCTTACCAGAATTGCCTGGAAGCAATCCTCGTGCACGGGCACACCCAGCGCCTGTGCCGCGTGCTCGGAGGCGGCGCGTAAGCACTGAAACAAACAGTTCAGCGTCATTGGTACGTTGGGAATATTACGGGCAAATGATTAATTGATACATTCTCTATCGCCAGCTGAAAGGAGTAGTGAAAACAAATGTGAAAAGGCTGGTGTGATTGGTTGTGCCTCGGCTGCATTGCATTCGACACACTCATCACGCATTCCACTCTGCCGTGTGCGTCACTTACTAGTCTGCGCGCACATCGCTCCATGCTGCGCACATGAGGCAGCTGGCCGCGATGGTGCTGTCGCACGTGCCGCTGCAGCGCCTGCTGTCCCGGACCGCCGGCCGAGAACGTCCGGGTCGGCCGGCACAGGGGACAGCGGACTTCCGTCCTATAAATGAGAAGAACTCGACTGTAGTAACGAACACCAAGTACCGATGTTCACATGCACACTGACGGTATCGCGGTAGTCCGACGGTACACTGACGTTACACTGACGGTAGCGACATCAATTGAACACCGTCGGCATGAAATTGATGAAATTAATGCACTTTGAACGGGGCAAAGGAGCATAGGTGCTGCTCACTTTGAGTGACATACATTGACCACCGTCGACATGACATTCAAGAAATAATATTTGCGGTACAGCATGCCTCCGCCATGGGGCGTCCGAAATAGCTTACGTGTCACTGCGCGTATTTTCATATACGCGCAGCTCGCCGCTACGGACCAGCAGGCGGGCGGTCTTCAGGTAGGCCGCCTCCTCCTGCCGGCCCTTTATGATGTAGGCGTGCTGCTGCACGCTGTGCGCCGTCCTGTACAGGCCGCCGCACAAGCACGGAATGCCGCCGCTCACCAGCTCTGTGCGAAAATCACCCATAAAATGGTCACAACGTTTGCACATCACTGATGTGACATGGCTATTGCACAGAGTGACCAAAACACAGGTTTTACTGCATGAAGGGAGCGTGAAGTGATACGACAATCAGATGGAACTCTAGACTCGTGCTTGAATACTTGAAACGCTATTTTTGCCAAATTTGCATTCCAAACAAACCTACATGTGCGTGTATCGAAACCGTTTTGCGGTCTGTAGTACGGAAGTCAGATGGATTCGTTCTCACCCCTCCACAACATAAGGACGACAATGTTAAATTGAACTGAAAAAGAAACGTTCGCATGTGATATTGCATAGTTCACGAAAGTAAATTCAGCTCGGTAAGCCTTATTACCGTAGCCTGCCGGGACCGGTTCAGCGCGAAGCGTCCAGCCGCCAGCCGGCTGCGGAAGCGGCAACGGCGGCTGCGACGATCGCGGCTGTGGCTCCGGTGGCGACGGCGAGCGTGATGGCGGTGGCGGCTGTGGCTGCGGCGCACAGGACGGCGGCGACGGCGACGACGGCTGCTGCAGCGACCTGGGCGGTGGCGGCGGTGGCGGCGACGACGGCGTCGACCTGGGCGGCGACCTGGGCGGCGACCTGGGCGGCGGCTGGAGCGGCGAGAGCGGCAGCGGCTGGAGCGGCGAGAGCGGCAGCGGCTGGAGCGGCGACAGCGGCGGGGGCTGGGGCGGCTGACCAAGCTGCGGAGCAGACGTCGGCGGCAGCGGCAGGGTTAGGCGCAGCGATGGCTGCTGGCGAGACGGCGGCATGTGCTGCTGCTGCTCCTGCAGCCTCGTTGCGCGCATTCTCGCCAGCAGCTCATATCGCTGCGTACAAATCCTCTGCCGCTTTGGCTGCACCTCCGACTGCTCACGTTGCTCGTCGAGCCGCCGCCGTTTCACCACCTGCAGCAGAATTGCCGCCAGCTGCCGCTCTTGTTCTCGCTCTTGCCGCTCCTGCTGCAGCAGAGCAGCCTGTCGCTGCCGTTCTTGCTGCTCGTGCTGCAGCAGCTGTGCCATCCGCCGCTCTCGCTCCTGCCGTACCGGCGACAGCGGTGACGGCTGCAGCGGCGACAGGGGCGACGGCTGGGGCGGCGACAGGGGCGGCGGCTGGGGCGGGGACAGCGGCCGCCCAGCAAGCTGCACAGCAGACGGCGGCGACAGCGGCAGGGTAACATGCGGCGGTGGCTGCTGGCGAGACGGGCGCAAGTGCTGCTGCCGCTCCAGTTTTCTTGCGCGCAATCTCACCAGCAGCTGATATCGCTGCACGCTTAACCGCTGCCGCTGCCGCTGCACGTCCCGCTGCACCATTTGCTCGTGCAGCCGCCGCTGTCGCTCCAGCCGTCTCTCCTGCTGCCACTGCCGCTGCTCCTGTTGCCGCTCTTCTTGCAGCTGCTGCAGCACGACCGCCAGCCGTTGCCGCTCATCTCGCTCCTGCTGGAGCAGCACCGCCGTCCGCAGCCCCTCCTCCCGCTCCTCCTGCAGCACGCGCCCCAGGCTCGCCTCCACGCACTCGTGCTCTTGGCAGCGGCGTTCCAGTCGCACCAGCAATGTCGCGCGTTGGCCGCACGTGCAGGCTTGGGCGTGCCGGCGACAACGCCACAGTCATGTCGAGACGCCTGCGGACACGCCCAGCTACACGTGCTGCGTGACCGCCAGCCGACGAACGCAGCGGGCTGCGATGGTGCCGACGGTGCACCACGGGTGGTGCACTCGGCACCATCGGCTGCAGCTCCTGCTGCTCCGGCGGCGGCACACGCTGGTACGCGCTGGTACGCTGCTGCCGCATGCCACGCCGCAGTCGCCGCCGCAGTCGCCGCTCCAATCGTCTGTGGGATGTCAGCGACACCGGCGATGGAGGCGGAGGCGGCGGCGGTGACTGCGGAGGCGCGGGCGGCGCCGGTTGCGGCTGCAGGGCCTGCAGCTGCTGCGGCTGCGGTTGACAGCGGCTGCTGCGGCTGCGATGGCAGCGGCTGCGGGGGCGGCTGCGGGGGCGGCTGCGATGACAGCGGCTGCGGCGGTGGCGGTGCAAGCTGCTGCGACTGCGGCGGTGGCGGTGGCGGTGGCGGTGGCGGTTGCGGTGGTGCTAGCGGGCACGGCGCGGGCGACTGCGGCTGCGGGGGCAAAGGCGACGGCGGCTGCTCCAGCGGAGGTGGAGGCAGCAACGCTGGCGGCGGTGGCGGCGGCGAGGTCGGTGGCTGCTCTCGGTGCTCCCGCCGCGCACCAGCCAATGCCTTCGGGAGAGCACCAGGAGCAACGCGCCGGCCGCTGCCACCTACACCAAGTGGGACGGCATAAGCAAGCGCGGCGGCAGCAGCAGCTGCATCGGCAGCTGAGGCTCGCCTTTTGGCGGCCCTCAGCGCCGAAGCATGCTGCCGCTTCCGCCGCGCTTGCTTCGCATCGGCCCTGGGTGTCGGTGCCGGCGGCTGGTCGGTACCGCTGGCCGCCGCCGCGTCGCTGCTCTCCTCCCCGCTGCGGACCGAACGCAGCTGGCCGCCGCCCATGCGCCGGTGCCGCGAGAGCCAGGATGTCCCCGCCTGCAGGAAGCCCGGGGGCCTCTCGGGGACACCTGGCTCTCCTGCCGCCAGCTCATCATCGGATGAAGACGAAGACATGTGGCTGTGGACATAAAATGATGACAGGTTTGTCACCGTATCGAACCAATTACGCTAGTCACGGCAATATTGCTCAGAACACCCACATGTGTGACAGGGAAAACGAAGGTCATGCAAAATGCACTTAAAGTCTATGTATATATATATATATATATATATATATATATATATATATGTGTGTACCGTAATACCATTGTATATAGATCCATCTAATGACACAAGTGGTGATGTGTAATTGTTTGGTACAGGTGAATTAGTAAGCAAACGACATCACGCAAGGTGTAATTGGAACATACAATTAATAGAAGGATGGCACAACACCACGGCAACACACGACGGTATGGTACATCATACCAGAAAAACCAGTACACCATACCAGTACACCATACCACATCATACCAGAAAATAGGCACAGTTCTGTCGTCACCGTAGCCAACCAATTGCACTAGTCAGCACAATATTGCATTGCAACACCGAGACGACGCCACACCGAACGCCACCGACCAACACCACACCAAGCCAAACCACACCACTCGGGAAGCGCTCAACGGGAGTCTACAACATTGAACATCGTAACGCCTCATGCATGACTTCACACTACACCATTATGCCGATCTGACGAGTGCCTATCTAGCAAGTGGAACAGTCTGTCTATCGGACGAGTGTCTATCTGACGGGTGGACAAGTGTGCCTACCTGACGAGTGCTTATCTTACTAGTGGACCAGGCTGCCTATATGTTCACTGATCCACTCGGACATGCTGATGACGACATTTGCATGTCCTTCTTGCATGCGTGACGTTCGCGGCACCATGCATGAGCCCGGCCTTGGGGCGGCAAACGCTGACTGACTGACTGATGCATTTATGTCAGTACATACCAACAGCATACCAACCGCGACAGCGGCGGCGGTTGGAGCGGCGACAGCGGCGGCGGCGACAGCAGTCGCGGTTGGAGCGGCGACAGCGGCGGCGACAGCGGCAGCGACAGCGGCAGCGACAGCGGCAGCGACAGCGGCAGCGACAGCGGCAGCGACAGCGGCAGCGACAGCGGCAGCGACAGCGGCAGCGACAGCGGCGGGGGTTGGAGCGGCGGCAGCGACAGCGGCGGCGACAGCGGCGGGGGTTGGAGCGGCGGCAGCGACAGCGGCGGCGGCGGCGACAGCGGCGGCGGTTGGAGCGGCGACAGCGGCGGCGACAGCGGCGGCGACAACGGCGGCGACAGCGGCAGCGACAGCGGAAGCGACAGCGGCAGCGACAGCGGCGGCGACAGCGGCGGCGACAGTGGCGGCGACAGCGGCGGCGACAGCGGCGGCGACAGCGGCGGCTCAGCGAGCTGTCGCTGCTGCTCCCGCTGCTGACGGCACAGGCGGAGCCGCCACTGTTTATTCTCATTTCCGCCACCATTCCTCCCGTTCCAGCCGCCGCTGTTCCTCCTCCCGTCGCCATCGCTCCCGTTGCTGCTCCCGCTGTTCCTCCTCCCGTCGCCATTGCTCCCGTTCCAGCCGCCGCTGTTCCTCCTCCCGTCGCCATTGCTCCTCTTCCAGCAGCCGCTGTTCCTCCTCCCGTCGCCATTGCTCCCGTCGCAGCCTCCTCTCCCGTAGCCTCAAGAGGCGCTGCTCCACCCCTGTCCTCCGTACCGTGGCTACCATTTCCCGCCAATACTGGCGCTCCTGCTGCCGCAGCACACGCTCCATAGAAATTTGATCGTAAAATTCTTCCAGCTGTCGACGGACTTCAAGGCGCCGCAGCCGCCGCAGTCGCCGCTGCTGACGCCGCTGTTCACGGCGCTGCTCCTCCAGCACCAGGGGTCTCCGGAGTGCCCGGTACCCTGGAGGCGGCCGCTGCGGCGGCCGCTGCGACGGCCGCTGCGGCGGCTGCTGCGGCGGGTGCGACGGCTGCAGCGGCGGGGGTGGCAGCTGGTCGCCACGGCTGGCCGCCGATGCGTCGCTGCCACCATCCCCGCGGCGATTGCGTAAAATTGCTGGCCTCTCGTCGTCGGAAGATGACATGACGCTATCGATATAAATGATGATAGTTTTTTTTCAGCGTATCGAACCAAGTGGACTTAAATAACATGCATATGGACATATATACATATATACATATACATAGTTATATATAGATATACATACATATATACCAGCTTAATACTATTGTATATGGATTCATGTAGTGGCACAAATGGTGTGTAATTGTTTGGTACAGGTGAATTAGTAACCAGACTGCACTACGCAATGTATAATTGAAACACAATTAGAAATGGAATATACAGTTAGTAATGACAACGAACCACATTGCACTAAGCCTTAGCAAACCGCCCTTGCTCCACCACAGCACACTACATCACACCTCAAGGCACCACACAGCGCCACGCCACTAACACACACTGCATGATGCTGAGCTACGGCACACGAAACGACATTCCAGCAAGCGACACCACACCAAACCAAACCAGCCGGGAAGCCTTACACCACGAGATTACACCAGTACACCGCAGCACGACATCATACCACACCGCAAGGCTGCATTGCACGAAGCTCACCCACGTTATCCAACAGGCCTGCAAGACAGCCCGATACCACCATATCACCGCACCAGATTGCACTAATCCACATCACATCATGCCACACCCCGTCCCACCAGTCGGACTATATCACACCACGACACCGCAGCTCGCCACAATAACGCACCGGACAACACCACCGTGGTTGCATTCCAATACATCACATCAAGCCACACCACAATTCCTCCGGATGGTACCATTTCATAAGAAGTGATATAGCTATATTATTTACCACACAGAAAGGCACGACACCAACCGGGAAGCCCTACACCACGAGACTACACCCGTACACCACAACACCACATGACGTCACATCACACCACAAGACCACATTGCATGAAGGTCACTGACGATATACATAGGCCTGCAAGACAGACCGATACCACTATATCACCGCACCAGACTGCACTAATCCACATCACATCATCCTACACCCCGTCACACCAGTCGGACTATATCACACCACAATACCGCAGCTCGCCACAATAACGCACCGGACCCCACCACTGTGGTCACATCGCACTACATCACATCGAGCCACACCACACTTCCTCCGGATGGTAGCATTTGTATAGGTTTAGTTACTAGGCTGCCAACAAGGCAATGCTGTACTCACCAGTCCGATGATGCTGGTTGCTGGAGCAGCTCACTGCGCGCAGTACCAATGCTCTCTGGGCGTTGGCGGAGGCAGCTTCTTTGTCTGAGTTGCCGTCGGTCAGACGAGACAGGACCTCTTGTCTAGAGGTTAATCACCGAAACCGACACCAAGACGCTGCACAAACAATATGCACCGTCGCACCACGTGCGGTGTGCGCCACCACGCCACACCACACCAGTCCACACCACACCACGCCACCACACCACACCACGCCACCACACCACACCACGCCACCACACCACACCAGTCAGGAAGCGCTGCACCACGAGATGACAACATATTACGGGCTTTATATTATTATCAGTGGTATTATCACTGCACCGGGGTTCCACCACAGCAAACGACACGACATGCCGCAATACAACAATACCCATGACACTAGGCCGGAACACACCACACAGCTTGAACCAAAACAAAAGACACAACATTCCGCAATGCACCACTAAACATCACACTAGACAGGAACAGCTCCCTAACTACATCAGAACGGCGCCGGTCGGGGTACCGAGCGTCGGGGCGGGAGTTCAGGCACGTGCGGCTATCCACGGCGGCTGGGTATGGGATGGCTGAGGACACACACACACACACAATGGGAACTCACGTAGGGGGGATGGTCTGGTTTCGTGAATCCCCTATCTCTCTCTCTCTCTCTCTCTCTCTCTCTCTCTCTCTCTCTCTCTCTCTCTCTCTCTCTCTCTCTCTCTCTCTCTCTCTCTCTATCTCTCTATCTCTCTCGCTCTCTCTCTCGCAGACGGGAAACGGGACCGGGAAATGGGACCTGGGAACAGGACGTGGGAACGGGACCGGGAAACGGGACCGGGGAATGGGACACCGGACCGGGGAACGCGACCGGGGACGGGGCCCGGGAAACGGCACCGGGGAACGGGACAGAGGAACGGGCCGGGGAGCGGCACCGGGGAACGGGACAAAGGAACGGGATGGGGGGCGGCACCGGGGAACGGGACAGAGGAACGGGAAGGGGAGAGGCACCGGGGAACGTGGCAGTGAAACGGGACTGAGGGACGGAACCGGGGAGCGGAACCGGGGAGCGGCACCGGAGAACGGCACAGGGGAACGGGACCGGAGAATGGGACGTGGAACAGGACGTGGGAACGGTACCGGGGAACGTAACCGGGTAACGAGACCGGGGAATGGGACCAGGGAACAGGACATGGGAACGGTACCCGGGAACGGGACAAGGGAATGGGATCAGGGAACGTAACCGGGGAACGAGACCGGGGAATGGGACCAGGGAACAGGACATGGGAACGGTACCCGGGAACGGGACAAGGGAATGGGACCGGGGAACGTAACCGGGGAACATTACCGGTGAATGGGACCTGGGACCAGGACGTGGGAACGGGACCGGGGACCGGGACCTTGGAACGGGACCGGGGACCGGGACCTTGGAACGGGACGGGGGAACAGACCTAACATCACCTACGTATTTCCGTATCCGCAGATTTACGTATATATATACATATGCATATATACATATGTACATATGTTCTCCCATGCCGTTCTCCGGTGCCGCCCCGGGTCCCGTCCCTCAGTCCCGTTCCCCGGTGCCTCTCCCCGTCTCATTCCTCTGTCCCGTTCCCCGGTGACGTTTCCCGGTCCCGTTCCGCGGTGCCGTATCCCGGTCCCGGACCCTTCCCCAGTCCGGTGTCCCATTCCCCGGTCCCGTTCCCACGTCCTGTTCAAAGGTCCCATTCCCAGGTCCAGTTTCCCGTCTGAGAGAGGGAGGGAGAGAGAGAGAGAGAGAGAGAGAGAGAGAGAGAGAGAGAGAGAGAGAGAGAGAGAGAGAGAGAGAGAGAGAGAGAGAGAGAGAGAGAGAGAGAGAGAGAGAGAGAGAGAGGAGAGAGAGAGAGAGAGAGAGAGAGAGGGAGAGAGAGAAGAGAAGAGATTCACGAAACAAGACCATCCCCCCACGTGAGTTCCCCCATTGTCCTCAGCCATCCCAAGCCAAGCAGCCGTGGACAGCCGCACGCGCCTGAACTCTGCCCTCCCTCCTGGACCCTGTCCAGCACGGCCAGTGGCGCCTCCAGTTCTGACTTCACGGGCACCACCACATAACGATGGGAGAGAAGAGGTGATGCACAATCAGAACACATGTCATATACATTGGAAAGGATTGGTAACAATGACGGCATCACGAACACCTATTCAAGACCTGCGTCCGCCCTTGCACCAGCTGCTCGCGCCCACCAGCCGCTCCCCCGCCCCCACGCTCGGTACCCCGACCGGCGCCGAGGATCGGTGACAGCGGCCGTCGGGGCGGCTAGGCGCGTCTGGACACGACATATTATATATATATATATATATATCCGGGGGTGACGGACAGATACGCGTATAAGCGTGCATATATGGAACAAGACGAGAAGACCGGGAGACACATCGAGAGACATGTAGAAACAATTGGGGATAGACGGAAACACCCGGGGAGCCGTGGAGAGGCAGGTGGGTGCCAGTGCCACCGCCCATATTTGAACCTACACATGATGGATATCTACAATGTTTGACCATGAATAGGGGAGAAAGTTACAGAAATAGAGGTTTACATACCAATATTGCAAGATGATCTAATGAATTGTCTATCAATCATGTCCCTCGATATTGATAGCTATCTCTGTTCGATATGGATTTATTCACGTTTAACCAAAACACCAAACTCGAAAACAGCATAGTAAAATAGAATAATGCCCATAGCGTAGAAATTTATCAACAGATTTTGGATTTTCGCACACCATTCGACGCACCGTTCAAACCTAAGTCTTGTGACATGCACATTTGTATTTTACAAATTTTGAATTTCATCACTAATTTTCAGTGCTTAAAAATTTAAGTATGAGGATTATCTTGCATTGCCAGCATACCTCTGCTATCCGGCTATCTAACCGTGCCAAGATATTTAAAATCGCACCATAATATGTTGCGCTATGAGCAGATGAAACTTGTAGTTTATGGCCCTCCAGACCCCATTTGGTTTGAAAAGATCGTTGGACTTTTTAAATCCGAAAACCAACTTTCGCCCCTGTGGTCCGATTTCGATTTTCTTTTTTTCAACATGTAGCCCTCGATGAGAAAAAACGTTTGGCCGAAACCGCAACCCTCTAACCTGTCAGGAACGTTACCTATCGTACGATTACCACTTCGAAATGTCGTTCCAGAATAGCGTTTAGTATCCTGTCTACCGCATAGAGAACTCATGCGGAGTGAACGATGAAATTGGAATCGCTCTAACGCATACCTTTGACCAATCTGGATGTGATATTCTGTCTGTCATATTTGACGTGCTCTTTCCATTTCCGAAGTTTATTTTGAACTTTTCTCAAAATTGAAGAAAAAGATAATTTTGGGGGGGTAAATTTTTGCAAATTCCAAATGTTTTCTCGTACCAGAAAGATCACGGCGTTAGCTATCCAACACCATGTCGCTTGTTATGATCAACCACATAACTTACCACTAGGAAGGGTCATATGCACCCATGTTTTGGAGGAAAATGCACGAAAACATGGGTTCGCTTTTCACCTGCTGTACAAGTGTTTTTGCATCTTAATTCAAAGTGTCATACCCCATTCGATGCACAATTGATTGCTGCATGCTCGAAGAATGCATTATCCGTGACACA
This sequence comes from Ashinkailepas kermadecensis, assembly GCA_034440615.1. Classification (NCBI taxonomy): domain Eukaryota; kingdom Metazoa; phylum Arthropoda; class Thecostraca; family Neolepadidae; genus Ashinkailepas; species Ashinkailepas kermadecensis. The sequence continues at coordinate 17,914 of JAOTOM010002147.1, forward strand.
AGAAAACACGAGAGAGAGAGAGAGAGAGAGAGAGAGAGAGAGAGAGAGAGAGAGAGAGAGAGAGAGAGAGAGAGAGAGAGAGAAAAAGAGAGAGAGAGATCGTCCCCCACAGGACCGGGGACCGGAACCTGGGAGAGAGAGAGAGAGAGATATATATATATATATATATAACGGTGAATTGGACCTGGGAACAGGACGTGGGAACGGGACCGGGGACCGGGACCTGGGAACGGGACCAGGGAGCAGATCTAACATCACCTACGTATTTACGTATCCGCAGATTTACGTATATATATATACATATGCATATATACATATGTACATATGTTCACCGGTGCCGTTCTCCGGTGCCGCTCCCCGGTCCCGTCCCTCAGTCCCGTTCCTCGATGACCCTACCCGTCCCATTCCTCTGTCCCGTTCCCCGGTGACGTTTCCGCGGTGCCGTATCCCGGTCCCGGTCCCGGTCCCGGTCCCGGTCCCCTTCCCCGGTCCGGTGTCCCTTTCCCCGGTCCCGTTCCCACGACCTGTTCAAAGGTCCCATTCCCAGGTCCAGTTTCCCGTCTGAGAGAGGGAGAGAGAGAGAGAGAGAGAGAGAGAGAGAGAGAGAGAGAGAGAGAGAGAGAGAGAGAGAGAGAGAGAGAGAGAGAGAGAGAGAGAGAGAGAGAGAGAGAGAGAGAGAGAGAGAGAGAGAGAGAGAGAGAGAGAGAGAGAGAGAGAGAGAGAGAGAGAGAGGGAGAGAGAGAAGAGAAGAGATTCACGAAACAAGACCATCCCCCCACGTGGGTTCCCCCATTGTCCTCAGCCATCCCATGCCAAGCGGCCGTGGATAGCCGCACGCGCCTGAACTCTCCCCTCCCTCCTGGACCCTGTCCACCACGACCAGTGGCGCCTCCAGTTCTGACTTCAGGCGCACCACCACATAACGATGGGTGAGAAGAGGTGATGCACAATCAGAACACATGTCATATACATTGGAAAGGATTGGTAACAGTGACCGCATCACGAACACCTATTCAAGACCTGCGTCCGCCCTTGCACCAGCTGCACGCGCCCACCAGCCCCTCCCCCGCTCCCACGCTCGGTACCCCGACCGGCGCCGAGGATCCGTGCCAGCGGCCGTCGGGGCGGCTAGGCGCGTCTGGACACGAAATATTAGATATATATAGGAATCATTTTTTTCTGGAGTTTTTTTATTCAACTTCCCGATGGCGTACGGTACGGTCGAAACTCCTGACAAAACGACATCGCTGTCCATTGGCGTTGAAATACCGCTCTGTCTCCGTCTGTCTGTCTCTGTCTGTTTCTCAGATTTTCCCCGTATGGCGCGCCGCACCTGTACGTTGAGCCAGCCGCCGGCCGGCCGGCCGTTATATTTGGCGCCAAATTATGAATTTCAAATTAGCGGCCGGTTCCCACGACGGCCTGCATATGCAAAGTTCGCTTAGGTGCTTGTTGGGCATGTAATGGATTGTCTGCTGTAATGGATCTGTCCGATCTCTGTCCGTCGCCCCGGTAATCCGGTCCATGAACGTCAATCCCCACTTTCTCCCGTTGGACCAAAAAGTTGGTTCGAGACCAAAAAGACCACCAAGTTGTACCAAAAAGTTCCGAAAGCAGCTCACTCAGTTCTTAACATAATGACTACACGTGAATTCTGAACCCATTTATTTCTCTATGACTTGTCCAAACAGTAAATTAACCTCCCATAATTCGGAAAATATATAACCATGTTGAGTTTTTTCCAATAACTTTTAAAGTGTTTTCTTGTGTCATGGATAATGCATTCGTAAAGCATGCAGCAATCAATTGTGCATCGAATGGGGTATGACACTTTGAATTAAGATGCAAAAACACTTGTACAGCAGGTGAAAAGTGAACCCATGTTTTCGTGCATTTTCCTCCAAAACATGGGTGCATATGACCCTTCCTAGTGGTAAGCTATGTGGTTGATCATAACAAGCGACATGGTGTTGGATAGCTAACGCCGTGATCTTTCTGTTACGATAAAACATTTGGAATTTGCAAAAAATTACCCCCCCAAAATTACCTTTTTCTTCAATTTTGATAATTTTTCAAAATAAACTTCAGAAATGGAAAGGGCATGTCAAATATGACAGATAGAATATCACATCAAGATTGGTCAAAGGTATGTGTTAGAGCGATTCCAATTTCATCGTTCACTCCGTATGACTTCTCTATGCGGTTGACTGGATACTGAACGCTAGTCCATAGCGACATTTCCAAGTGGTAATCGTACGATAGGTAACCTTCCTGACCAGTTAGAGGGTTGCGGTTTCGACCAGGCGTATTTTCTCAACGAGTGCTACATGTTGAAAAAAAGAAAATCGAAATCGGACCACAGGGGCGAAAGTCGGTTTCCGGATTCAAAAAGTCCAACGATCTTTTCAAACCAAATGGGGTCTGGAGGCCTATAAACTACAAGTTTCAGCTGCTCATAGCGCAACATATTATGGTGCGATTTGAAATATCTTGCCACGGTTAGATAGCCGGATAGCAGAGGTATGCTCGCAATGTAAGATAATCCTCCTACCTAAATTTTTAAGCACGGAAAATTAGTGATGAAATTCAAAAATTTTAAAATACAAATGTTCATGTCACAAGACATAGGTTTGAACGGTGCGTCGAATTGTGTGCGAAAATCCAAAATCCGTCGATAAATTTCTACACTATGGGCATTATTCTATTTTAGTATGCTTTTTTCGAGTTAGGTGTTTTTGTAAAACGTGAATAACTCCATATCGAAAAGAGATAGCTACCAAGAACGAGGGACATGATCGATAGACAATTCATCAGAGCATCTTGCAATATTTGTATATAAAACTCTATTTCTGTAACTTTCTCCCCTATTCATGGTCAAACATTGTAGATACCCATCGTGTGTAGGTTCAAATATGGGCCGTGGCACTGGCACCCACCTGCCTCTCCACGGCTCCCCGGGTGTTTCCGTCTATCCCCAATTGTTTCTACCTGTCTCTGGATGTGTCTGCCGGTCTTCTCGTCTTGTTCCATATATGCACGCTTATACGCGTATCTGTCCATCACCACCGGAGTTCCCGTCTATCCCCATCAATTCCCACTTTCCCCCGTCTGTCCCCATCTCTTTCTGTCTCTCTCCATTCCTCACCGTCTCTCCTCGGCTGTGCCAGTGTTCCCGTCCCTCCTAGTCTCCTCGTCTCTGTCAAATAATCTCCCGTCTGTCTCCGTTTCTACCCGTCTCTCCACGTCTTCCCGTCTCCCTCTGTCCCCCATCTGTACAGGTATATATATATATATCCGTACATCCAAGACACATTGGTGCTCCCTTCGCCGCACAGAACCGCCGAGCCGACAGTTGCTGTCGCCGGCCGAGCCTCGGGGCGGTAGTGGGGGTTGGGGAGGGGCCAACGTGCACGCTCGAGTTCCAGTGGGAATGTGCAGGGGCGGAAGCAGGTCTTCAATAGCTGTTCGTGATGCAGTCACTGTGTTCACTCCCATCGAATGTACATGTGATGTGTTTGTGCATCACCTCTTCTCTTCCATTGCAATCCGATGGTCGCCCGAAATACATTACTGAACACGCCACTGGCGGCGGCGCGCATGCCCGCCGAGGGGAGGGGGGAAAGAGTCGAGGAGAGAGGTGGACGTGGTGGAGAGAGAAGGGAGGTTGTCTTTCTCTGACGTTGCTTCTCCCGTTGTCGTTGCTTCTCTCTCCGTCCATATATACATATACATAATCATATACATCACTCACTAAAGAGGGAGGGACGTCGCTAAATATAACTATTTCTCTCAATGGTTGCCGTCGAATAACTCGATAACCGTCAGTCGGAATGCCACGAAACCACGATCACTGGCAAGATTGGTTCGTTGCCTACCCGGATCACCTGTCGCGCCTGTCGTCGGACTTCAAACATGGTCGCCAGCGGCCTGCGCGCGAGGCGTGTTGCGTGCGTAAAATCCTGAGGAACAAGTGCATTGCGACTAAAACTCACGATGTTTCTCTCAATGTTTGCCGTCGAATAACTCGATAGCCGTCAGTCGGAATGCCACGAAAGTTTAACAACAGGCAGGATTGAATCGATGCGTACACGAATTACCTGTCTCGAAAACGGTGGCAAGTCAAACATGGTCGCTAGAGGCCAGGCATTGTTGGGACGGGGTATTTTAAATGTTCTTGTACTTATTAAAGTTTTGGTATTTTTCTTCACGTCGCCCGATACACTAGGTAATCCTGAACAATAAAGCATTACATCATGTTCGGCCAGCGCCCTTACATTTCAGGCTAGATGCGTAAAATTTGAGCGTCACCCATCCATAAAAATGCGGCGGCCGTGCTAGTGGTTTACCTTCAAGATCGATTGCGCAAGGTTGTTTGCGCCCTCCCGGCATGTTAGTCTATGGCCGGTTTGGAAAATTTAACACCAATTATTTCGATAACCGTCAGTCGGAATGCCACGAAACCACGATCACTGGCAAGATTGGTTCGTTGCCTACCCGGATCACCTGTCGCGCCTGTCGTCGGACTTCAAACATGGTCGCCAGCGGCCTGCGCGTGAGGCGTGTTGCGTGCGTAAAATCCTGAGGGACAAGTATATTGCGACTAAAAATCACCATGTTTCTCTCAATGTTTGCCGTCGAATAACTCGATAACCGTCAGTTGGAATGCCACGAAAGTTTAACAACAGGCAAGACTGGATCGATGCGTACCCGAATTACCTGTCTCGAAAACGGTGGCTCTTCAAACATGGTCGCTAGAGGCCAGGCATTGTTGGGACTGGGTATTTTAAATGTTCTTGTACTTATTAAACTTTTTGTATTTTTCTTCACGTCGCCCGATACACTAGGAAATCCTGAACAATAAAGCATTACATCATGTTCGGCCAGCGCCCTTACATTTCAGGCTAGACGCGTAAAATTTGAGCGTCACCCATCCATAAAAAAGCGTCGACCGCGCTAGTGGTTTACCTTCAAGATCGATTGTGCAAGGTCGTTTGCGCCCTCCCGGCATGTTAGTCTATGGCCGGTTTGGCAAATTTAACACCAATTATTTCGATAACCGTCAGTCGGAATGCCACGAAACCACGATCACTGGCAAGATTGGTTACTTGCCTATCCGGATCGTCTATTCCGCCAGTCGTCAGAATTGAAAGATGGCCGCCAGCGGCCTGCGCGCTGAGGCGTTTTGCGTGCGTAAAATCCTGAGGGACAAGTATATTGCGACTAAAACTCACGATGTTTCTCTCAATGTTTGCCGTCGAATAACTCGATAGCCGTCAGTCGGAATGCCACGAAAGTTTAACAACAGGCAAGATTGGATCGATGCGTACACGAATTACATGTCTCGAAAACGGTGGCACGTCAAACATGGTCGCTAGAGGCCAGGCATTGTTGGGATGGGGTATTTTAAATGTTCTTGTACTTATTAAACTTTTGGTATTATTTCTTCACGTCGCCCGATACACTAGGTAATCCTGAACAATAAAGCATTACATCATGTTCGGCCAGCGCCCTTACATTTCAGGCTAGATGCGTAAAATTTGAGCGTCACCCATCCATAAAAAAGCGGCGGCCGTGCTAGTGGTTTACCTTCAAGATCGATTGCGCAAGGATGTTTGCGCCCTCCCGGCATGTTAGTCTATGGCCGGTTTGGAAAATTTAACACCAATTATTTCGATAACCGTCAGTCGGAATGCCACGAAACCACGATCACTGGCAAGATTGGTTCGTTGCCTACCCGGATCACCTGTCGCGCCTGTCGTCGGACTTCAAACATGGTCGCCAGCGGCCTGCGCGTGAGGCGTGTTGCGTGCGTAAAATCCTGAGGGACAAGTATATTGCGACTAAAACTCACGATGTTTCTCTCAATGTTTGCCGTCGAATAACTCGATAGCCGTCAGTCGGAATGCCACGAAAGTTTAACAACAGGCAAGATTGGATCGATGCGTACACGAATTACATGTCTCGAAAACGGTGGCACGTCAAACATGGTCGCTAGAGGCCAGGCATTGTTGGGACGGGGTATTTTAAATGTTCTTGTACTTATTAAACTTTTGGTATTATTTCTTCACGTCGCCCGATACACTAGGTAATCCTGAACAATAAAGCATTACATCATGTTCGGCCAGCGCCCTTACATTTCAGGCTAGATGCGTAAAATTTGAGCGTCACCCATCCATAAAAATGCGGCGGCCGTGCTAGTGGTTTACCTTCAAGATCGATTGCGCAAGGTTGTTTGCGCCCTCCCGGCATGTTAGTCTATGGCCGGTTTGGAAAATTTAACACCAATTATTTCGATAACCGTCAGTCGGAATGCCACGAAACCACGATCACTGGCAAGATTGGTTCGTTGCCTACCCGGATCACCTGTCGCGCCTGTCGTCGGACTTCAAACATGGTCGCCAGCGGCCTGCGCGTGAGGCGTGTTGCGTGCGTAAAATCCTGAGGGACAAGTATATTGCGACTAAAACTCACGATGTTTCTCTCAATGTTTGCCGTCGAATAACTCGATAGCCGTCAGTCGGAATGCCACGAAAGTTTAACAACAGGCAAGATTGGATCGATGCGTACACGAATTACATGTCTCGAAAACGGTGGCACGTCAAACATGGTCGCTAGAGGCCAGGCATTGTTGGGACGGGGTATTTGAAATGTTCTTGTACTTATTAAACTTTTGGTATTTTTCTTCACGTCGCCCGATACACTAGGTAATCCGGAACAATAAAGCATTACATCATGTTCGGCCAGCGCCCTTACATTTCAGGCTAGATGCGTAAAATTTGAGCGTCACCCATCCATAAAAAGCGGCGGCCGTGCTAGTGGTTTACCTTCAAGATCGATTGCGCAAGGTCGTTTGCGCCCTCCCGGCATGTTAGTCTATGGCCGGTTTGGCAAATTTAACACCAATTATTTCGATAACCGTCAGTCGGAATGCCACGAAACCACGATCACTGGCAAGATTGGTTCGTTGCCTACCCGGATCACCTGTCGCGCCTGTCGTCGGACTTCAAACATGGTCGCCAGCGGCCTGCGCGTGAGGCGTGTTGCGTGCGTAAAATCCTGAGGGACAAGTATATTGCGACTAAAACTCACGATGTTTCTCGCAATGTTTGCCGTCGAATAACTCGATAGCCGTCAGTCGGAATGCCACGAAAGTTTAACAATAGGCAAGATTGGATCGATGCGTACACGAATTACATGTCTCGAAAACGGTGGCACGTCAAACATGGTCGCTAGAGGCCAGGCATTGTTGGGATGGGGTACTTTAAATGTTCTTGTACTTATTAAACTTTTGGTATATTTCTTCCCCTCGCCCGATACACTAGGTAATCCTGAACAATAAAGCATTACATCATGTTCGGCCAGCGCCCTTACATTTCAGGCTAGATGCGTAAAATTTGAGCGTCACCCATCCATAAAAAAGCGGCGGCCGTGCTAGTGGTTTACCTTCAAGATCGATTGCGCAAGGATGTTTGCGCCCTCCCGGCATGTTAGTCTATGGCCGGTTTGGAAAATTTAACACCAATTATTTCGATAACCGTCAGTCGGAAAGCCACTAAACCACGATCACTGGCAAGATTGGTTCGTTGCCTACCCGGATCACCTGTCGCGCCTGTCGTCGGACTTCAAACATGGTCGCCAGCGGCCTGCGCGTGAGGCGTGTTGCGTGCGTAAAATCCTGAGGGACAAGTATATTGCGACTAAAACTCACGATGTTTCTCTCAATGTTTGCCGTCGAATAACTCGATAGCCGTCAGTCGGAATGCCACGAAAGTTTAACAATAGGCAAGATTGGATCGATGCGTACACGAATTACATGTCTCGAAAACGGTGGCACGTCAAACATGGTCGCTAGAGGCCAGGCATTGTTGGGACGGGGTACTTTAAATGTTCTTGTACTTATTAAACTTTTGGTATATTTCTTCCCCTCGCCCGATACACTAGGTAATCCTGAACAATAAAGCATTACATCATGTTCGGCCAGTGCCCTTACATTTCAGGCTAGATGCGTAAAATTTGAGCGTCACCCATCCATAAAAAGCGGCGGCCGCGCTAGTGGTTTACCTTCCATATCGTTGCGCAAGTCGTTTGCCCCCGCCCGGCATGGTAGTCTATGGACTGTTTGGCAAATTTAACACCAATTATTTCGATAACCGTCAGTCGGAATGCCACGAAACCGCGATCATTGTCAAGATTGGTTCGTTGCCTACCCGGATCGTCTATTCCGCCAGTCGTCGGACTACAAACATGGCCGCCAGCGCCGTGCGCGCGGGGCGTGTTGCGTGCGTAAAATCCTGAGGAGCAAGTGTATTGCTACTAAAAGTCACCATTTCCATCGATGTTTGGCCGTCTGCCCGGTAGGCGACCAGGTGGCGCTAGCGGTCGGTCGTGCATTAGCCACGAGGTGCCGCCAGCAGCTGGAGAAGCCTCTGACATGGATTCAAATGAGATTCGAAGCAAACTTGAGCGTTTTTCTTGAATTGGACGTTGCAAATTGTGCCCTATTATCATACCATGATTACATTAAAAAGTCGGAACTTAAATAGATAACAAATTTATCCATAATTAGTCTAATTATGTGCGTAAAATTAGCTGACCGTGATTGCGACGCCTCTGCGAAAATTCTGCAATAGCGAATCCACTTGGACCAATGAGGAGCAGTCACTTTTCCACGTCAGACCATGGCTATCGGCCTGCCACAGGCGAGAGTGTTGGCGGTCAGGAAAAAAATCACCTTAATTCACCGAGTGAGAATATCTTTACTGCAGCAGTACAAAAATAGTAGCAAATTGTTCACGCCATCTTCAGGGCACCTCCCCCAACCGCTAACACACGTCTACGAACGCTCATGAGTGCACAAGCCTGACGGTGGAAACAGTGAGGCCACCCTGTGCAAAACTCACCGTTTCTCGCATAAGTGACAGGTATCAGTGAGCATCTCATATAGGGCATCACTAAACCTGCCATCCGTCGCCTGGCTCGGCGCGGCGGAGTGAAGAGAATCAGTGGTTTGATCTACGAGGAGACGCGTGGCGTGCTCAAAGTGTTCCTGGAGAATGTCATCCGTGACGCCGTCACCTACACTGAGCACGCGAAGCGCAAGACTGTCACTGCCATGGACGTTGTGTACGCTCTGAAGCGTCAGGGTCGTACCCTGTACGGTTTCGGCGGTTAGTCTGCCAGCTTTACCGTCTTGCAGCATCTTGTTGCCTGCCGAACAGGCCTTTTTGAAGGCCACAACACCTGTACTGGTAGTTGGATCGCAGTATCGTAATTATCGTAATAATTGACACGCAGTTTCACGTGCATGCGTTGGAGTTTTCGGAAAAATAAAACTCAACGGAAGACTGTACTGGAAGGTGGGTAATTTTTGTTGTTGGGTGCCCCGTAAATTATTATACGCGAAATCGGGTGCATTACATGATTTCCCGAACACTGAATCGACATCCTTTTGAAACAACGTGTCCACTTGTTGAGTTTTTGTGGTGCCTCGACATCAAATTTCTAACAGTATCTCGTTGATAAGTCATTTGATTGTGGAAATACAATTGTCAACCTTCGTTTAACAGAATGAAATTCTGGCGCGCGAGAATAGATACGGTTCCCCAGTTTTAATGCATATACATATGTATGCATTAAGTGCATACAAATATCATACGCAAATGTTCGTCCGAACATCAGTGGTACTGGAAGGCAACAATTCGCGTTGCGAAATGTTTGAAAGCCACCACTTCGACGCCTGAAAGCATAATTTTGTGTTAAATTGAAACGTTGAAAGAAATAAAGACGAAACGAAAATCTCCGAAATGCCATCTCGCCATGTAGCCGGCAACATGCACAAGCATCTTCACCAATCGAATGGAGATTCACTAACGTGATGGTTCATGAAGAGCTGATTCTACCTTCGTTAACGTGGGCCTTCGTTATTCGACCTATGAGCGAAATTTGCACGTGGCGCACGTGCGACCGACGAGTTCGAGATTTTGCCACCACGTACATGGCCCACAGGCCAATTGTCACTAATGTTTGCACTATTTGCTAATTTGGTTTGCCCGCTACTCGCAAAATCAGACAATTGCTGCCGCTCGAGGCGTCAAATGCCGATGTCAGCGCATTCGAAAGGAGAGTAGGAGAGATATCATATCTTGAGTATGCAAGTGTTGAATTATCGTCGAAAACAACACACACGCGCCTGATGACAATTCCGGGAACAACTGCTGTGTGGCCTTTAAAAAGGCCTGTTGCTTGCATCGTGCCAGCTGACTTGGCGCACGGGCCCAACGTTCACTTCTTTTCCGTCTTTTTCGGCAGCAGAACGGCCTGAATGTTGGGCAGAACGCCACCCTGGGCGATAGTCACGCCCGACAGCAGCTTGTTTAGCTCCTCATCGTTGCGAATGGCCAGCTGCAAGTGGCGGGGGATGATCCTCGTCTTCTTGTTGTCGCGAGCGGCGTTGCCGGCCAACTCGAGGACCTCGGCGGCCAAATATTCCATGACGGCGGCAAGATACACCGGCGCGCCGGCACCAACACGCTCAGCGTAGTTTCCTTTACGGAGGAGGCGGTGAATCCGACCGACTGGGAACTGAAGACCGGCGCGCGACGAGCGCGACTTGCTCTTGCCCTTGACCTTTCCGCCTTTGCCGCGTCCAGACATGGTTGCTGTTGCTGTTGCTGTCCAAGAGCTTGATGTCGGAAAAAGAGAGCTGCTCCATATCGCCAGTAGGCATCAAATAATCGCGAACGTGCACGCCCAAAGACTGCGACGCCGATCATGACGCAACACAATGTCCACAACGACTGGCGGAAATAATCCGAATCCCAAAAATTTTTGTTTCGTTGCTACCAGTTGTCAAGCATGCCTCCGAAGACTAGCGGCAAGGCCGCCAAGAAGGCGGGCAAGGCCCAAAAGAACATCTCCAAAGGAGACAAGAAACGCAGGAAGAAGAGGAAGGAGTCCTACGCAATCTACATCTACAAGGTTCTCAAACAAGTCCACCCGGACACTGGCATTTCGTCGAAAGCCATGAGCATCATGAACTCGTTCGTCAACGACATCTTCGAACGCATCGCTGCAGAGGCATCGCGTCTTGCTCACTACAACAAGCGATCCACCATCACGTCGCGGGAGATCCAGACGGCAGTTCGCCTCCTGCTGCCCGGTGAGCTTGCCAAGCACGCTGTGTCCGAGGGCACGAAGGCTGTTACCAAGTACACGAGCAGCAAGTGAGAAGCACCTGACTGTCAAACCCCGGACCGGCCGACTTTGTTGTCATCATCCTCATCTTTCACCGTCAGCAATCCAGTTGGATCGGAGGTTGTCACGATCAATAGGTCTTTTTTAAGACCAACAATTTAATTCAATGGGTTCAGACTGGTGTACCGTGCACAGCTCACAGGCGAAGCCGATATTGTTACAAAAAAATGTATATATATGTTATCTCCGAATGTGCTCAAAATGAGTTAGACGAATTGATTAAGTCATAGACTTACCGTAAAGGGACGAAACTATGAGCCCGAAAAAAAAAACTTCGACACCACATCCTAAATTTGGATGAGACTATATATCCACAGACACACACCTACCAATCAATATCTAGCCCGATTCGCTCGATCCCGCGTAGCACACGCGCAACATGGATCGAGCGCCCTATCGAAAATTTGCGAATTCCATGCATGCCTGCTTAACGTCTTCCACCAGTAGTACTACAACGGAAAAACATCTTCCAGAAAAAACAATTGTTCGCCATATTTGAAACTACATTCAATGCATTGTCGTACCCACAGACATCAGCAGGAAGCGTATTCCATTGTTCAACCGCCGTTGAGGGAAAATTGTCGAAAAATTGCTTTCGTGGGTACCCTAGGCTGCAATAATACTGGCCATGCTACGTTAGGTGTGTTGGAAAAAAAAAAGTACCACATTATTTTTCGCCTCGTCCAAAGCATTCTTATTTACATTAGAGTGCAGCTAGCAGTTTTGTGAGATACATCACGTGCACCGTTCGAATTATCCACCACCTAGTCTGGAACCAAAAATCTTGAAACGAATGCGAACATGACGCTTTTTATTCGTTGGTTCACGACGTACTTTATGCACAATCACCGCTAATGGGAAATTTCCCGAGTTGTGCGGGGCGTTGAACCCGGTACCTTCATAACGAACACAAAACGGCCGGCACAGCGCCGGCAACGACCATACCATGCTGAAAACACCAGTTCCCGTCTGATCACTGAAGTAAACCAGCATCGGGCCCGATTAGTACTTGGATGGGTGACCGCCTGGGAACACCGGGTGTCGTTGTCACTTTTGCTCTTTTGTTCTTTTTACGAACGTTGGGCACGGTGAACGTTTTGCACGATTTAATATTCTGAACAGTGCGTGCTTTTGGCTTTCCAACAATCACGTTGGCCGATGAGCAATTGGACATGGTGAACGATTCGGGATCATGCACATGTAGGCGGTGTCATTTTTGGACGATTGTAAATTTCCAACCATTCTTGATCGTGTACCTTGACAATTTTGAACTTTTGAACATTGGAGATCAAACCCATTTGAACGATTCGGGACTGTCAACATTGGCGATCTTGGACCTGTCCCAATTCGTAACGAGTAATAATTGAAACTTTGATCAGTGGTGCAACACTTGGGCTGCAATACCGATTCGAGATTGTGAACACTTGGGTCTTTTGAGCATGTGGAATTGTGAGCCTCACATGATTCGCGATTATCGGCAATTGGAAATTCTTTAATCGGTTGGCGCCTATCAGCAGCTCAGAAACCACACATCATGCAATAATACTTTTTTGGGAAGCATGGGAACATTCAGGACGGGATCTGATCGAGTTTGGCGAATATGAGCTTGGGCGAATGCGCATTGGATAAAGGAATGGCTTTTGCCGAGGAAAAGGGCATTGAACAAATTAATCATGTATCACGATGTTTTCTAGCCAACACATGGCACACATGGCACATGTGAATGTTGCGTCCAAGTGCATATAGGTGTTAGGAGGCTAACAGTCTTTGGCGAGGAAATTATCGACAACAACGGAAAGGACAAAGTCCGCTCGACCATGAAGTCAGCGAGCCACATTCATCTCAGTTGTTTCAATTCAAATTACATGGCATTCGTACGGCAATCGATGTTCTCCATTCCGTCCAAATGTACCCGGCCATAATTCGATCCAGTTTGGTGTTCGGTGTTTATTTTACACATGTGGCGAGCGTACATGCAAAAAAGCATTAAAAGAAGTGGGGTTGGCCGCAGAAAAAGGACGTCCGAACCGGAGTCGATCGAGGATGACGTCAGAAATCCTACTGCGCCGAGGAGGAGATTCGGCCGTTTGGTTTCGTTTTTTTTTCCCAACCCAAAAAAAACCTCAACCACGTCCGTACATGTATGTACACCTCATGCACCCCACACCACGTCGACGGCGGAGACTTCCGTGTATTTCAGGAAATTGCCCATCTCTCTGCATATGCTCTGCTTCTTGCATACTTTGTTCATCCTGATACAACATTGCACTAATAATACGATCTAAAGTGACATATTCATTCGTCGATAAAATACAATTGCAATCCACCTTTGACACAAACGGTGAATGCAATGCCACAATGTGTGTTATCAATCAATCCGGGACGGGTTTACGCCAGCGTACGAAAAGCGTCGCCGCCAAACTAGCATCAATTCGTAGGTGGCGCCGTGTTTATTTCCACATAGGTGGCGCTGGCCGCGCTAATTTGCAGTTTGTGCCGGCATAATTAAGTAATAAATATCGTGGGTGACTTTCCGACATTCGGCCTCGCTGAGCAGAACACGCCTGACTCACTGCTCGAAACGCTTAAATATTGGGTTCGGCGAAAGCAACACTAATAATTTGCATCACACGAAATTATTGCCAACACCAAGTCTCTCAGCTTCAGCAACAGCAAAACTCTGTCTTTCGCAATTTCCAACACAAATCTGAATACGCCACTCTGCTTATTTCATCAGATAAGCATATTTCATCAGACAGAAATATAAATGACTCGCATACGACGAACATCAATCTGGGACAATTATCTCTCACTGGAGGCCCCAAACAGCACACTCAAAATCGCTCCGGGCACCTCACATAAATCGGGCCGGAACAATGAAAGAAAATCACGCCGCCGGGAATTTCGGAAAAATCAGGTGAATTTTCCCCATCCGGAAAACGGGCACGCCACCCAACGAAACAACAACAATTCCTATTCTATTCTTCGATTGTCAATTTTTGTTCCAGGATCAATTTTGTTCACGAACCACGAACCACGAATCCACCAGCTATAATATTGAAATCGGCGGTGTATTTTTTCCCCGTTACCAGCAACACACCAGGGACGGCGTGAGAAAGTCAACCACGTCAGTACACGAATAAATGGCGACTGAAATGACACCAATACTCACGAATCAAGGCTTTTCAACATCGAGCATGCCTATCACAGCCACGCGACAAATACGAGAAGCTGCAGTGCAATTCCATGTCGAGAAGACGACGGTACTCACCGTTCGTTGTTTGTTCTCACCCATAGTGTCTTGCACACGAATGCTGTCGACAATCGCTCACCACGTTCACGATGCACCTCGAGACGCCGGCGCGCCGCGCCGCAGCCTCACACCACCGTGTCTCTGACGCGACTGTCGTCAGCTGGCGGGCTGGCCGGCGCGCCGGACGCGCGGCAGTTGTCAACCCTGGTAGAGGCTACATGTCACAAAGGTTCATTTGCCCATACCTCAGCATGGAAAACGCAAAAACTATATCCACATCGATTCTGCACGCCATCGATGCGGCACGAGAGACTATATAATCACTGAGACTGGGACGGAGACTGGGACTGGGACTGGGACTGGGACTGGGACTGGGACTGGGACTGGGACTGGGACTGGGACTGGGACTGGGACTGGGACTGGGAATGGTACCGGGACTGGGACTGGGACTGGGACTGAGACTGAGACTGAGACTAAGCCACTGAGACTGAGACTGAGACTGAGACTGAGACTGAGCATGGCAGTGCTGTGGGGTGGGGCGCCGAATTGTCGTCCCCGGAAGCCGAACAAAAATTGCAATTCGCCGCAACAATCCTTGTCATAAAATGATACCAATGTACTGAATGTACGATCAGGGGCGTACCCAAGGCTTGTCATGGGGCGGACGGGCGGTCGGGCGGGGGAATTTGCACATTTTCGTGAAGGGGCGGGTTCGGCTTTGGAAGGGCACCCTCCACCCACCACTGACTGGCCACTGTATCCGCTCTTGTGTACGACGCTGAGCCTCAGCCCGGTCGCGGGCCGTCTGTTGCGTCCCCTTCGCGGAGTACCGTCCAAAGTTCAAAGCTGGTATTGTTGCGCCGCGCGACGCGGCCGCATGGCCGGCAGACATCGGGGAACGGGAGACGGGTGCACTCAGCCGTGGTGAATATGTTGGTTATGTCTATGGCATTGCAAGGGACGCAATTCATCTCATACATTATGCACGTGTGCTCACTGCTATGTCATGTCTTAATGAAATCAACAGTGAAATAGTGGCATTGTGGAAACAAGATTCCTCCTGGAACCGAATCACGACTACCGTGCGTGAAGCGCTAAATCGCATGGCGTTTGATAGCACTTCCGGAGGTCTGTCTGGGGAAAATAACCAGTTGCGTGCGCACGACACGAGCATGGCAAGCGGAGCAAGTGAAAATGTTGCACGAACAGTGCAATGCACTATGACTTTCTCACGAGAGCAGCGTGCGACGGCCGCGCCCGCATAATATGCCAACGAATGCTATATATTATATTACGTTTGACTGCATAATACCACGTGATATATAATATGCATATACATATATATGAACCGTCTGTAAGAATAGCAATCAACAATGAGGCGGCCATTATTGTCATCGCCGGCGGGCGCGGCCGTCCCGGCCCGCCGGTCTCACGCTGCTCTCGTGAGAAAGTCAACGCAAGCAGTGGCGGGTCCAGAGTGGTGCTTGATAATATTTGTATCGGACATTTCAGTTGGCTTCAAGCGTAAAGTGCACTACGCTGTTCGTGCAACATTTTCACTTCCCCCATTTACCATACTCGTGTCCTGTGCACGCCACTGGCTGACTGAAGCAGCTCGGTTGCAGGCGCGCGGGCGCTCTCGTGTCGCCACGACCCGAAAAACGAGAGCGGCTCATTGTTTCCCAACGGCTAACAAGCATCGGGATGCAAAGTCGATGTTTCAAACTTTGCTGTGTGTAAAATGTTTGGAAGTTATTGAAACTCAATTTGAACAGCAATAATATGCAGTTCGGTCATAGTAAATCGGTCGCTTGACGCGCGAGCCCATCAGCCGCCAGCTCATTGGCCAGTGACCCAGAGTAGTGTGAGTTGGAGGTGAGCGTGATGGACGTCGTAGAGCTGAGATATGGCGTGGGGTGTATGGCTGGGAGAGCGTTAATGGATGAGCGTGAGTCAGTGCAGATGATGATGTTGTGTTGTGATAACGGTTGGAGGATGTAGGGAAAATTTACAGAAACCCAAAAAAAATGTGAACATGTCTAAGTGATATTTTCTTCCCGGACAGACCTCCGGAAGTGCTATCAAACGGCATGCGATTTAGCGCTTAAAACACGGTCGTCGTCAGCCCAGGTGCATTGTAGGGACGCATGTTGCAGGCGGCCCAAGCTCTTTTCGTCATGAACTCCATCCCCTCCTCATGAGATGAGTTGCCCTTAGCCCCAGTTATCCCATGCCCAGCGCCCTTGGAAAGCTGCACGTGTGCGAACCCCTGGACCATGTGCGCCGCGGCCAGTGGCGTATTCAGTTCTGTCTTGCCCTGAATTCACGGGCACCACCGCGTGGCAATGGGAGAGAAGAGATGGAGAGAAGAGGTGATGCACAAGCAGGACACATGTAATACACATTCCAAGGGATTTCATACAGTGACCGCATCAAGCACATGTATTCAAAACCCTGTATCCGCCCTGGCTTCACGCCGGAATCTCTAGCGGACAGACACCTGATCCCCTCCACCCCGCCCCGACGCTCGGCTCCTGCGGCCCGACGTCGACGCCGGCGCCGACGGGACGACACCACCGCACGACACCACCACACAGCGCCACGCCACCGCACCGCACCGCACCGCCCCCCCCCCACCACACCGCACCACACCACACCACACCACACCACACCACACCACACCGCACCGCACCGCGCCACACCACACCAAATCACACCACACCACACCACTCGGAAAGCATTCACCTGGAGACTACACCATTACGTTGCAACTTTTTCTAACTAGGGGCTCCATGCCTGTACCGAATATTCTATGTGGTTTCGCACATAGGCCAAGTACATCATCGTCATCGCGTCTTAACATGGTTAAGGTTAGCGCCATAATAGCCAGTATTTGTAACCGTAAAACTGCTTGGTCGTCACAACGTGGCGGCGTGTGATGCAGGCGGCCGGCCAAAGTTACCTTTCGTGATGAAGTTATTACCACTTATTATATTCACGAAACCACACCATCCCCCCACGTGAGTTCCCCCTCATCCTCAGCGATCCCATACCCAGCCGCTTTGTAGAGCCGCACGAACCTGAACCTGAACTCTCCCCTCCCTCCTGGACCCTGTCCGCCACGGCGCATCCAGCGGCGCCTCCAGTTCTGACTTCACGGGCACCAGCGCATAACAGTGGGAGAGAAGAGTACATGTAATGCACATTGGAAAGGGTTGGGTAACACCGCCGACCGCATCACGAACACCCATTCGAGACCTGCGTCCGCCCTTGCACGCGCCCACAAGAAACTCGAAGCCTCCCCCCCCGCCCCGCCCCGACGCTCGCTACCCCGACCGGCGGCGCCGAGGATCGGCGAGCGACGGCGGCCGTCGGCGCGTCTGGACACGAAACATTCTAGCAAATTAACAATACTACGGCTTCACTCTTCCTATTCCTCGTTCGGAGTTCTGAGTTCATCGCCTATACCAAGCCGCAGGCCAAGGCGCGAGGCCTAAACGAATTACTTTCCTATATTGCTGTCCTGGTAAACATATTGAGTTAGGAACTTGGACACATTTACACGCGCCATCAATAAACTAACACGTCTTTCATCTCGTGAGTTCCATTCCACACTGAAGCTAGGAGATCTAAAATGCAGCCAATTTACATGCCACATGTTTCTTATTTACATGACTCGTGTTGCCCTGTGGCCTCTGGACATTCAAGTGCTAAGCTACGGCGAATTAATGTATTCACTTTGGATGCTATGCAACAGCATTCAGACAATATCCTACTTTTCTCTACATAATTATCTACATAATGCTGCAAGTAAAATTAAGCAGGGGAATTTTTCCATTAGTCGGTTAGCTTCACTGACTGATGTAAAACACTTAATAACACGGGCAGAAGCGTGCTGAGAGAGCACGCGCTTCTCCATGATTGAAATGGTGGCACATGACAACGAAGCTAAACATGATACACGACGTAATGTAGTCTCACATTATGCATGCCCAACGGAAACAATTATTTTCAGATTGAGGCGAAAAGCACACCAGACATTGGGCGTAATTTTCAAGGCGATTTTCCACGTGATTGGTGAAAAAAAATTACAGCAATGCGGCAATGCAGCGTCGGAAGACGTACGCTGCAGTGTTTTGTGAAATGTGGCGGTGTTTGGTGGCTTGGCGAAGTGTGCCGGTGTATGCCCACAATGGGTAAAACTGTTGGAAACTTGAGTATGGTATATTCCGTCGGAACAGTGGAATTATTCATTATCGTTGCTACGATGTTTTACGCAGGTGAGTTTTACGATGTCTTACGCAGGTATCAATAAGGCTTTGTGGGTTCTGTATATTCGGTTTGTTCTGTTCTGAGTTCTGTTTTTTTGTTTTGTTGTTGTTTTGTTTGTTGTGTTCCGAGTTCAACATTTAACAAAAGAATCGTCGATTTTTGTTCATAGTGCAGTTAAGTTAAAAAAAGTTTTCAAACGACATTTACAAACGGTACGGAAACGATGCACCTCGGCGAGCTTTTTCCGACGGTGTTCTTGGATAATCATTATCTCAATATTTACTATGTGAAAGAGGCGCTTCCGAGCGAAACCACTACGAATCGCCGACATTCATTAACTGCTTTGGCGTTAAAAAGTGCCACGCTCGCACTCAGGATGTCCGAAAACACCGTCAAATGACCCTACTTCACCGACTCCGCAAAAGCACAACTTTTGAAAACTGGAAGAAGAAAAAATCGAAATTTGCGATAAATTTTGACAATTCCTAAGTGGGTTCCTAAGTCGAGATTCCAATTCCATGTCAAGAAGACGTACACGATGCACCTCGAGACGCCGGCGCGGCGGCCAGCGTGTCCGGACACGACTGGCGGGCTGGCCGGCCGAGCGACTGCTGTCAAGTGGGGCGCCCTGGCAGAGGCTACAAAGGTTGTTGCCAAGGTTCATTTCCCCATACCTCAGCATGCAAAACGCAACCAATATATCAACATCGATTCTGTGCGCCATTCATACGGCACAAAAGGCGCTGGACTCACGGAGACTGAGATTGAAACTGAAACTGAAACTCAGACTGAGACGGAGACTCAGACTGACACTGAGACTGGTAGTGCCGTGGGGTTCGAGAGGTGAATTGTCATCCCCGGAAGCCGAACACGAACGGGCAACACATCAACTTGAGTCAATTTTTGTCTTCATTGATCGCAATTGGACACGACAACGATTGTCATCAAACGAGACCTGAATGTATTGAATGTACGACCAGAGGCGGATCCATGGCTTGTCATGTGGCGGGCGGGCGACTTGGCACACCTACTTGAAGAGGCGGGTTCGTCTTTGCAAGGGCTCATGCCGAGCCTCCTCTACATGCTAACGAGGTGGAATGCGTCCCACCTAGTGCCGTGAAATCCCACCTAGGGAGTGGAAAAAATACCACCTATTAAAAAGGAGCTTCGGTGGAGAAAGCAACCAAAACAAATCTTAGCATAGTTCCGGTAGTGCAAGTTATCTTTCCTTGGAACGGTGCATTTTGCTCACAAAGAAAAGTGGTAGCAAGCTGGCAGTGTACTTGTACTGAGGTGAAAACGACGTGTAAGAATAGGAATAGTAATAGGAACGAGGAATATGAATAGGAATAGGAAAGCAAGTTGTTTATCGGTAATAAGCCAATCGGTAGTACCGGTAGTCTCTTCTACCGATGGATGATTTGGTGGGGTCGCCTGGACTGATTTTGGGAGCTTTAACCAAGAGGTGTCAGAAAAGTTACCACATGGGTGAACTGGCTTGTGGCGGCCAAGCGTTCGTAGCGACGTCGCGTTTTGATCCTTCGATGTCGGCTCTTCCTATCATTGCGAAGCAGAATTCGGCAAGTGTCGGATTGTTCTAACAGGGAACGTGAGCTGGGTTTAGACCGTCGTGAGACAGGTTAGTTTTACCCTACTGATGATGGGTCGTGACGATGGTAATCGTGCTCAGTACGAGAGGAACGTTATGGTCGGACATTTGGCGTAACACTTGGCCGAACGGCCAGCGGTGTGACGCCACCATCCGATGGATTATGTCTGAAAGCCTCTAAGACAGCATCCGGTCCATTGAATATCACGATATCTTGTGTGCACACGCTGGTGATCCCCACCCATGACAGGTATGCGCACATTTTGTCTCTGTACACGAGTCCGGGCTGATCGGCTGTCGGCAGCGTCAGCGCTCGACGCCGCCCTCGCCGGTTAACATAACTCACGCTGGGCGAGTGCATCAAACGGGGTGTAAAAGACTTTCCTTATGGGTCGGAGTGCTGTACTCCTGCGAGCAGCTAGACACTGCGAGCCGTTGAGACTCTTTTCTTGACCTGAAAGTCTGTTCGCCTCGACAAGCAATATCGTTTATTGAATTTTTTTGCTCAACTCATTTTCAATCAACCAGTCACAATGCCAAACGGGCGGTCTTCTTTTTTCGACGATCGTATGGAATATTGCTTCCAGTCTGATTTCGGTCATGTGCACCAATCAATTATGTATGGAAAAAGATTGTCGCCTCTGGTTGACAATGCACGTCGCAGGTTCGGTAAGGTTAGGTTAGCTTAGGTGAGGTTAGGTTTTGTTAGGATTAAGTCTCATTAGGTTAGTGAGGTTAGATTTTCGTTAGGTTAGTGAGGCCAGGTTTGGTTAGGTTAGGTGAGGTTAGGTCTCGTTAGGTTAGTGAGGTTAGGTTTTCGTTCGGTTAGTGATGTTAGGTTTCGTTAGGTTAGGTGATATCAGGTCTCGTTAGTTTGGGACAGGTTACGTCTCGTTAGGTTAGTTAGGTTGGGTTTTCGTTAGGTTAGGGGAGGTTAGGTTAGGTGCGGTTAGGTTTCGTTAGATTAGTGAGGCTAGGTTTTCGTTAGGTTAGGTGAGGTGAGGTGAGGTGAGTTTATGTTAGGTTAGGCTAGGTTAGGTTAGGTTAGGTTAGGTTATTTTATATTTTCCATTATTCATCCATTCATATGCAATGTTTGAACTCTTTCGATTTTGAACACCGATTTCAAATGCACCCAAAATTTTGGATTTTCCAGTTTCCGCTAAACCACTGACGCCGAAACGCGCAGAACGAGCATATCCTCCAAGTAAACGCCGAATCGCCCGGTTTCATTTACCTCACCGAACCTAACGAAAACCTAACCTCACTAACCTGACGAGATCTAACCAACCTAACCTAAAGAGACCTAACCTCATCTAACCTAACCTAACCTAACGTAACCTAAGCTAACCTAACCTAACCTAAGCTAACCTAACCTCACCGAACCTAACATAAACCTAACCTCACTAGCCTAACGAGACCTAACCTCACCTCACCAAACGAGATCTAACGCCACCTAACCTAACCTAACCTAACCTAACCTAACCTCACCTAACCTAACCTAACCTAAGCTAACCTAACCCTACCGAACCTAACCTAAACCGAACCTCACTAACCTAACGAGACCTAACCTCACCTAACCCAACGATATCTAACCTCAACTAACCTAACCTAACCTAACGTAACCTACCCTAACCTAACCTCACCTAACCTAACCTAACCTAAGCTAACCTAACCTAACCGAACCTAACCTAAACCGAACCTCACTAACCTAACGAGACCTAACCTCACCTAACCCAACGATATCTAACCTCAACTAACCTAACCTAACCTAACCTAACCGGAAAACCAGAATCCTCCGAAACAAATTTTTCGGCCATGACGTCATCAAATGTAGGTGACATTGCATATATCTCCATGGGCAATTTTGAATAGGAAATAAATGTCGAATTAAGGCCAGAAACATCAGGTTTTCGTTGTCAAAGAGTATATTACATCGAGTGCATAATGTGTTGAATTTCATCTTTCTATGTTCGTTCTATATTTGAAGAGTGCAGATTTCATCGTGTACTTCTTTGCCAGCTGAAAAGTAATCATTTGTGGTGAAAATGAGTGATCACGTTGGCTTCATCACGTCAGAAAGCATACTATTACAAGGAAAAATTCCAAAAGTGAAATTGTACCTTGATCTATATATACATACGGTTTTGTCTGGGGAAAACGTTTTCCAATCATCTGAGTTCCAGGGGCTTTCGAAGAGAGAGAGAGAGAGAGAGAGAGAGAGAGAGAGAGAGAGAAAGAGAGAGAGAGAGAGAGAGAGAGAGAGATATATATATATATATATATATATATATATATATATATATACATATATCGAGTATATATCGCATATGTACAATAATAATGCGTAATATTGTTTGTTTCTTTTTAGACCTTGTCAGCGAAACCATGCCCACTTTCATTTCCGACATCAAAATGATACAATTTCGGTTGGCTATGGATCACGGGAGGTCACGAGGTCATGATGGCATGAGGTCGAAAGATCAATTGTGGGAAATATTGATATTTTATCAGTCCGGAATGTGTCAGTTTTATATTTTTTCTCAACTAACCACCATTTCCGCTTCTTATCGATGACAAATCCTACGTCAATATGGTGTGGAAACAATTCTCAAGTGGGTAAAAGCTGAAAAAATGATGGTTTTATTTTCTTTTGGTGAAAAGGAATTACCATTTGGTTTGGCTGAGCGCTGAAGCATGGTGTGAATGGGAAAGTATTCCTTAAAATGGTCTTCTGGTTGGACGTGCTACGAGGAGAGGGGACCACGATAAATGGCGATACAAAAGTGCTGCTGGACATCTGGGCGAATTGAACGCAATGATATCGTTTCACCAATGCTGCTGTCGCTAGGGTGTTCCAATTTTGACGTGTTTGTCCATACACATCGGACTGCTGCGTGCAAATTGTTGGCCTGCAGCCGTGCGTCCGTCCAGCTGCGACGCGATGGCTGAACGTCGTGTCGCATTATTGGCTGGTGGTGGGCCTCACGGGTCTGTTTTAGCAACAACACGTTGACGAAATGTACCGCTTACGGCATGCACTGGACACCGCGGCCGAACCTACAGACAATGCAGAATGGGATGCCTACCTACGTCGACTGCCGTAAAGTTTACCTCGTGAGAGCGGTCTTTCACTACGTCACGTGACAATCAATACTAGGTGGTTTCTACTCCCTTCTACAAATACATTTAACGCAAACTTCTGGCAATATTCAATCGCCATGACTGATTCGGCTAGTGCACCAGCTGTCGGCTCCGCCGGCAAGGCGGCGAAAGCCAAAGTTCCGCGGCCAAAGCCAGCTCACCCGCCCACGAATGAGATGGTTCAGGGTGCCATCAAGAGTCTGAAGGAGCGTGGCGGATCTTCGCTGATTGCAATTAAAAAATACATTGCAGCCAACTATAAAGTCGACGTGGAGAAACTGGCGCCGTTCATCAAGCGAGCGCTGAAGTCTGGAGTCACCAGTGGAACACTGGTGCAGACCAAGGGCAAGGGCGCCAGCGGATCATTCAAACTGTCCGCGACGTCTCTGAAAGACAAGCCCGCAAAGAAGCCAGTGAAAGCTTCGCGGAAATCGAGTTTGGCGAGGCCGAAGAGGACTCCCAAGAAGAGCGCCAAAAAGCCAGCAGAGAAGAAGAAGTCAGTCAAGTCGCCTGTAAAGCCCAAGAAGCCGAAGGCCAAGCCGACAAAAGCGAAGAAGGCTAAGTCGCCGGCCAAAAAGCCGAAAGCGCCCAAGCCGAAAAAGTCTCCGGCAAAGAAGGCTTCGAAGAAAGCCGGTGCGAAAAAGTAAAGAAGATGACTTGGCGCCGCGCGCCGTGTGCAATGGCTCTTGTTAGAGCCACACTATTCGGTTTATTGTATTCAGACAGCACGTGTGACATATTCGGTGGCATCATGTCAGATTGTCCTGAATGATTGCGTTATCCGAATTAGTTTGCCGCCAAACGTCGTGGAACGGTGCTTTAGCAGTGACAAAGTGTCATCCCATACGCTACATATGAGTTGCATTAAACACGGCCTTATGTGGGATCGGGCGGTATCGTACAAGTAGTTGACAAAAGTTGGCGCACAATTCCCATTATCTACTACTTTGTCAAACATCAGCATCCACTCTTCTTACACACCTTTGTTGGTGATGAGCACCTCCGGGTGGAGGTGCTTGCTCGGGTTGACTTCATTTTTGCTTTCTCCACAACACAAAACTAGAACGAGACATCAAGAGAGAACGAAATCATTCTCTCCGCTGTCGCATATAGTTAATCGCAATCTAAAGCATTGGGTAGGCAGGTACCGATCCAAGTCGGCAAAAACGGACAACTTCCCCACAGATAGCGCTTGGTATTCTTCTACCATCGGGTTTTCCAGGCACCTCGGCTTTTCTCCTTTCGCCTCGCCCTGGTCGCCGGGCCTCCGCTACGCTTTCAGG
This sequence comes from Ashinkailepas kermadecensis, assembly GCA_034440615.1. Classification (NCBI taxonomy): domain Eukaryota; kingdom Metazoa; phylum Arthropoda; class Thecostraca; family Neolepadidae; genus Ashinkailepas; species Ashinkailepas kermadecensis. The sequence continues at coordinate 42,728 of JAOTOM010002147.1, forward strand.
TCGCAGGTAGTCAGCGGAGCCTCAGCCGAGACCATTGACACTGACATGGGCGTCACAATGACACGGCATCTGCCGGCCGGCCGGCCGTCGGCACCGGATCCGACCACGGCACTACGCTACATGGTCGGAAGTTGGTTTGATCCGGTTGTTATGTTACGTTAGTTTATGTGATGTTACGTCAGAGTAGGTTGTTGTGTTAGGTCAGGTTATATTTGACGTCGCCGCGTATTTAGAAAAGTGAAGAAAACCCACCGAACGCATATCCTGTCAAGGGCCGCTGGCGAAAATGGGTTCATGAAACGCCAGCACGGCATCCCAAGAAAACGAAAACAAAGAAATAAACCAAGTGGCAGATTGTGAGATCTCAGACACCTGTCACATGTCACAATTCCAATGGGAAAATCGCTGGTCCTGATAAGGACCTGTTTCGCACGTCTACACCACAAGGTCAGGAAGACGCTTCACGCCTTAGGCGCGCTCGCCACGGATGCGGCGAGCCAGCTGGATATCCTTGGGCATGATTGTCACACGCTTGGCGTGAATGGCACACAGGTTTGTGTCTTCGAAAAGACCAACCAGGTAAGCCTCGCTGGCCTCCTGCAGGGCCATCACGGCACTGCTCTGGAAGCGCAGGTCAGTTTTGAAATCCTGAGCGATCTCTCGCACCAACCGTTGGAATGGGAGTTTGCGGATCAATAGCTCGGTGCTCTTCTGGTAACGCCGAATCTCGCGCAGTGCCACCGTTCCTGGCCGGTAGCGGTGGGGCTTCTTCACGCCACCAGTCGCCGGCGCGCTCTTGCGGGCCGCCTTGGTGGCCAGCTGTTTGCGCGGCGCCTTGCCACCGGTGGACTTGCGTGCGGTCTGCTTGGTACGGGCCATGCTGTTGATCAGAAGAAGAAACTGTAAATCGAAAAGTGTGTGTGTGTGTGTGAATTTGGCCAGCCTGCCACCGTGTGGTGATGTCGGCTGTTTCCGGTTGTTGGTGTGAAGTGGTATAAATGGGTGAGGGGTATGGTAGGAGGATTAGTCGAGGGGTGGAAGAGGGTGTTGATTGGTTGAGCAGAGTCGAAGTAGATTCTTGTAGTGTAGAGTAGAGCTGAGTAGAGTAGAGTTGAGTAGAGTTGGGTTGAGCGGAAGTATAGTAGAGATGGTTGGAGTCCGAAGATGTTGCGGTTGAGAAGAGTCGCCAGTCCGGACGGTGCCAGATTGGGGTACGGGGTGTAGTGGGGGGTTTGGGGTTGGGTCTTCGCCTTGGTTGAAACATTGCAAGAACATTTGTTATTGGGGTGTATTTTTGTTTTTCTTTCGTTGTCCTTTAATCAGCGTCATGCTTATCGTTTTTTTTTTTTTTTTTTTTTTTTTTTGGGCTATTTTGTTCATTTTTTTGGAACATCTTTTTGTTTTCATTCCATCTTTTGTTTTGTCTTTGTTTGTTTTTTGTTCGTTTTTTTTTGTCGTTTTCTTTTTTCCCTTTTTTCACAGTTGTTCTAGTATGCGTGTGATAGAGAGAAAGTGGAAGACATGTTCGTGTAGTGCTGGATGGTCGTCGTTGAGGAGAGTAGTGAGGTTTAGTGGGATGTTGTGTGTGGCGCAATAGTTGGTGATATGTTGTCTTTGGTGGTTGTATTTGGTGCAGTAAATGAGTATGTGTTTGATTGTGAGTATTCGGTGACATGTTGTGCATTGTGGTCGCTGTTGTCGTAGAATGAGGTAGGAGTGTGTGAGTGCTGTGTGTCCTGTTCGTATGCGTGTTAGTGTACGTTCTTTTTGTCTGGTGTGTTGGTTGATGGAGTGCCATTGTTCGTGTTTGGGGTGTATTTCGTGGAGTTGTGTTATTGTTGTGTCCCACGTTTGTTGTATGTGTTTGTGGAGTGCTTGGCGGATTGTGGGGTAGTAATCGGATTTTGAGTATGGGCATTGCGTGGTTTGTTGTAGTGTTGTGGCTAGGTTTGCTTCTGTGTCTGCGTGTTCGTTACCGTGTATGTTTGTGTGGCTTGGGATCCAGAGAAGTAGTGGGCGTTGTTGGATGTTTAGTTTGTTATGTATGTAAAGTATTTTGGGAATGAGTGGGTGTTTGAATGTGGTGTATGGTGTTATGCTTTGTAGTGCTGATTTTGCGTCTGTTGCTATGATATTGTGTTGCATTTGTGTGTTATAGATGGTGGAGTATGCCGAGAAGATTGCGTAGAGTTCTGCTGTGTATGTGGATGCTGTGTCGTGCAGACGGGCACGTAAGATGACTCGGGGCGGTGCTGTATTTGTATACAGCACCGCCGCTGTGCCCGTCTGCTGTGTATGTGATTTGGAGCCGTCTGTGTAAATGATGTTGTGATTTGCATATTGTGACGTGAATTGTAGGAAAAGTTGTTGAATTTCTGCGTCTGTGTATGTGTGTTTCGGTTTGTCTATGAGGAAGTGTGTTGTGGGAGCTTGGTGTTTCCACCATGCTGTGGGTGGTGGGAGGGGTTGTGTTGTGGGGAGTGTGATTTGTAGTCTATTTGCGTGTTGGTGTATGCGAGTTCCTATCGTGGTTCTGAGTCGTGGTGCGTTCATGAGTATGTGTCTGCGTTTGGTGCGGATTTTGAGTGCTTCAGTGCATGGGTGGTGTTTGACTAGTTGTGTTTTGTAATGATATCTAAGTAGTGCTTCAGTGCGTCTGTGTTTGAGTTCTGGTATGTGGTTGTAGATGTGCAGTGCGAGATAAGGTGTAGTGATGTATGCTCCAGTGGCTATTTTGAGGCATTGGTGTTGTAGTGTGTCTAGTAGGTGGATGTTTGATTTAGCTGCATTTTCGAAGAGTGGGGATCCGTATTCCAAAATTGGCCGAATGATTGATTTGTAGAGAGTTAGAAGTGTGTTTCGATCGGATCCCCAGTTTGTGCCAGAAAGTGCTCGTAGTAGGTTGATTCGTTTTGATGCGCGTTTGTGGATGTCTAAGATGTGTAACCGAAAGGTGAGTAGTCGGTCAAATGTGATGCCGAGAAATTTCGCACTGGTGACAAATGGTATGGGTGTCTGGTCTATTTTTAGTGGTTGTTCATCTGTGTGTTTGTGGTGACCGAAGAACATACAATTAGATTTGTGTGGTGCGATGTGTAGATTTAGTAGGGCGAGTCTGTTGTGTAGTTCTGTTAGTGTCTTCTGTAGTATTGCTAGTGCGTGGTTTGGCAATTTTTGTGAAGTCCAGATTACAATGTCGTCTGCGTATATTGCAATTTTGGCCGGAAGGTTGTCGGTGATGACTGAATTTAGACCTAAAATAAAGAGAAGGGGGCTAAGAACCGAACCTTGCATTAGGCCGGTTGTGGGGAATTTAGTGTCTGAAGTGTGTTGTCCTATTTTTACTTGGAAAGAGCGGTTTAGTAGATAGAAATGAAGGTAGTGTATAAGTCTGCCCTGTATGTCTATGTTGTGTAAGTGTTCTAGGAGTGCTGTGATGCTGATCGTGTCATATGCTTGTTTGAGATCCAGGAAGACGGCGACGGTGGAGCATTTCCTGGCCGCCGCTTCCTGGATGTGTGTGGTGAGATAGGTGAGGTTGTCTAGACATGAGCGGTTAGGAAGAAAGCCTGATTGTATAGGAGAGATTAGTTTTTGTGTTTGAATAATGTAGAGGAGGCGTTTTTTGACAAGGCGTTCAAAGAGTTTGTGGAGACAGCTGGTTAGTGCGATAGGGCGGTAGGAGTCGCATAGGGTTAGGTCTGTGTTTTGTTTTGGGATAGGAATGAGCAGAGCGTGTAGCCAAGATTGTGGGTATGTATGTGTTGTCCATGCGGTGTTGTAGGTGTCCAGTAGTGTTTGTAGTGCTTGTGTTGGTAGGTGTTTGAAGAATGAATAGTGTATGTTGTCTGGTCCTACGCTTGTGTTTCCTGTTTGTGTGATTGCTATTTGTAATTCTGTGAGTGTGAACCTAGTGTTGTAAAGGTGTGGCCGTGTGTGTCTGATTGGTGGTGGGGGGTGCTGTGCGAGTGTGGATGATCTAATGTGATAGTTGTGTGCGAAAATGTTTGCTATTCTTTGTGGGTCTGTGGTGGTGACGTTGTTGTGTATGAGTGTGATGGCTTTGGCTGGTGGTCTTTGTCGATGTTGGAATGTTCCAAGAAGTGTCCAAATTTCGCCGAGAGGAGTGAATCTGTTAAATTGGGTGCAAAATTTATTCCAGGACGTTTTTTTGGCATTTCTAATGGTTCTTTTGCAGGCTGCTCTGAGTTGTTTGTATACTGTGAGTGTTTCTGGTGTGCGGTGTCTTTCGTGTCTGTGTCGTGCGTGGTTCCTCGCGCGGACTGCCCGGTGGCATTCGTCGCTCCACCAGGGTGCCGCGCGAGGTTTGTGTTGATGGCGTGGTTTTGTCTGTGGTATGTGTTGGTGTGCTGTGGTGATGAGGGTGTCTGCAAATTGTTCCGGTGTGAGGTGTGGGTTGTGTGCTGTTTGTGCTGCCATAGATTCTGAGAAGGATGTCCAGGATGCTTTTTTGAGGTTCCATCGGCCCGTGGGTGGATGCGGTGGGCCGATGGTCGGGATTTGGTTAAAGGTGATGGTTATGGGTGCGTGGTCACTGAATTGAGGATCGGGGTCGGATGTCCATGATAGGGTAAGGGCTATGCGGGAGGATGCCAGGGTTACGTCAGGGGTAGTGGGGAGGGTGTGGCTAATTGGGACGAGGTATGTTGGTGATCCGGTGTTGAGTACTGTGAGGTTATGTTGTGTAGCCAGTGTGATGAGTGTGAGTGCTCTGTGATCGGGTCGTGTTGTGCGGGTGTCCCATAGTGGGTGGTGCGAATTGAAGTCTCCTGTGACTATGACGGGTGTGTGAATTTGATCGAGTGCCTTGTTTAATTCCGAAAGGGTTTCTGTGGTTCGCGAGGGGGGATCGTATATGTTGATGAGTGTGTAAGCTGTGTTGTGTAGGTGGATTTCCGTGAGTAATATGTCTGCTGTGGTATTGAATGGTATCAGGCGGTGCGGTGTTGTATTCCTAATGTATGTGCATACTCCGCCTGATCTGTATGTGTGTGTGTTGTGTGTGTCTTGTCTGTGTAGCGTGTATTGAGGGATGTTGAATTGATACGGGTCATGGGGTTTAAAGTGTGTTTCCTGTATGCATAGTGCAGTGTGGTGTGTTTGTAATGCGTAGTGTTTAAATTCTGGCCAGTGTCTAATGAGTCCGTGAGTGTTCCATTGGAGTATTGTGTTCATTGTCTGTGGGTGTTGGCACGCGTGAGTGGTCTTTTGGGGGAGTGTTTTTTGTTGGTACTTTTCGTGGGCCTATGAGGTACTTGTGGTTGGTAGGGGGGTGGTGTTGGGGTGCAGGGGACTGTGACGTCTGAGTCGGTGTTGATGCGCTCGGTGTCTGTCTGTTCAGACCCCGTGTCTGTGTGCGAGTGCTGTGTCAGTGATGTGTCCGTTGTGTTTGAAGTGAGTGAGGCCTGAGGGGATGTTGAGGTTCCTGGTTGGTGGGGTGGTGGCGGTGGTGGTGGGTGGCAGGGTGGGGTGGGTGCTGATAGGCGAGTTGGGATGGCTGGTGGTGCTTGTAGTGGTCGGTGGGTGATGGGGTGTCCTGGTGTTGCGGGGTGTTTTGGGTGTGTGTTGGTGTTCGTTGGTGTTGGTGCGTCGGGTTGTGGTGTGTATGTATTCGTTGTCTGCTTGTGTGGCGTGGGTGCAGGCAGAGCCGGGTATTCTGTGTGTGATAGTGGTGGTGGTTGTGGGTTCCCCGGCTCTGTGCGGCGGAGCGGCCACGCCGCCCGCGGGCCAAACACCGACGCTCTGGCGTCGGCCAGGGCCATGCCCCCGAGGTGGACCTGGCGGAGCACCTCCCGCTCCGCCTGCCATCGGGGGCAGCCCCCGTCCGACGCCGCGTGGTCCCCCCGCAGGCGGCGCAGCTGCGCACGCCGCTGGTGCAGTGGTCTGTGTCGTGTTGTCCTGCGCAATTTGCGCAGGTGTGGGTGTTGCTGTGGCACCCCCCCCGTTGAATGCCCGTACCGTTGACATTTACGGCATCTTCGCGGGAGGGGTGCGCGTGGTGTGACCGGAAAAAGCAGGTAGCCCGCCTTCACGTGTTTGGGTTGTGTACGTGTTGTGAAGGTGAGAATCAGTATGTCCGTGGTGTTGTATCCGTGGCGTGGGGGCGGCCTGTACACGGAGGAGACGCCCTGTTCCCGGAACCTCCGGGTTAGGGTCTCCTCCGGTATACAGACCAACTCCCGTGCCTTGATGGTGCCTTGTGAGGTGTTCATGTGTGTGGCCGGAGTGATCGAGATAGGGGTGTTTTGTATGTGATGTATGGTGGGGAGTATGCGGCCGTCTATGTCGGTGTTGGCGTGAATGAGGAGCGCCCCAGATCTCATAGGTTTGGCGTGTAGGGGCGCTCCTGTCTGTCGGACGAGTTCTTCATCCACCAGCCAGGGGTCGAGGGAGCCCATGGGCTCCCCGTCTCCCCGGCGGCAAATGAAGAACTCGCCTGTAGGTGGTGTATTGGTGTTCATGGTGTTGAAGCGTGTGGTGTTGGCTGTGTTTGTTGTGTGTGGTGTTGGAAAAAGATGAGTGTGACAGGTGTGTGTGCGACACAGAACAGTACAAATGGCTGGCGGAGGGTATAGAAGGGCGTGAAGGAAGCCCGACAGTTTGTCAAAAGAGGGGCAGATAAAGATGAAGAAAACACAAAGAAATCAGAGATGTGCGTGAAGAGAGCACGGTCAGAAAGATCAGAAAAAGATCGTGCAGACGGCACTAGAGGGAAAAGCGGGGGGTGGGGTGGAGGGAGCGCGGTGGGAGGGGCGGCAGCACCGCCGGACTGACCTGGTAGAGCGTAGAGAAGTAGATGGCGTTGTAGAAGTAGAGACGGGCACTGCTCTGGAGAGGCACTGTCACTGGCCACTGTGGTAGATGAAGTAGATGAAGTAGAAAGCTGAGTAGAGTTGATTGGAGGATCAGTAGAGTTGATGTAGGTCTTCGAGATCTCGAAGAGTAGAGTAGAGGTCGACGGCTCAGTAGATGTAGCAGGTGAGCTTGAGAGAGCGGTTGGAGGTTGAGTAGGTTTGGATAGTGGTGGAGTGCCGGAGAGTTAGGTTGGGGGTACTGTACGTATGTGTGTGTGTGTATGTCGGCTTGTGCGGTGTGTGTGTGTGGTGGCAGGCTGGTGGCTCGTAGATGATGGCTGGTATACGGCGTCTTGCACTTGGCAACGGCAGTTCTGGCGTCGAGCCGGGAACGGTCCCTGGCGTCCCGGAAGGTTGGTCGGCGTCAGCGGTCCGAAGCGTTGAGTGGTGAGACGTGCGTAGGTAGCGATAGCGATTTGGTTATGTAAATCGAAAATTTTGCAAAGTCGTGTATCCGGGTCACAGACACACAGAAACAGATAGCGCATGCGTTCGATGTTCGGACTCGGCTATGTACACGGACACGAGAGTATAAAATTTATTCAAAACAATTTTCCGCAAAAACCGTAAACTGCCAAGATGACTGGACGCGGCAAGGGCGGTAAGGGGCTGGGCAAGGGGGGAGCGAAGCGCCATCGAAAAGTTTTGCGTGACAATATCCAGGGCATCACTAAACCTGCCATCCGTCGCCTGGCTCGGCGCGGCGGAGTGAAGAGAATCAGTGGTTTGATCTACGAGGAGACGCGTGGCGTGCTCAAAGTGTTCCTGGAGAATGTCATCCGTGACGCCGTCACCTACACTGAGCACGCGAAGCGCAAGACTGTCACTGCCATGGACGTTGTGTACGCTCTGAAGCGTCAGGGTCGTACCCTGTACGGTTTCGGCGGTTAGTCTGCCAGCTTTACCGTCTTGCAGCATCTTGTTGCCTGCCGAACAGGCCTTTTTGAAGGCCACAACACCTGTACTGGTAGTTGGATCGCAGTATCGTAATTATCGTAATAATTGACACGCAGTTTCACGTGCATGCGTTGGAGTTTTCGGAAAAATAAAACTAAACGGAAGACTGTACTGGAAGGTGGGTAATTTTTGTTGTTGGGTGCCCCGTAAATTATTATACGCGAAATCGGGTGCATTACATGATTTCCCGAACACTGAATCGACATCCTTTTGAAACAACGTGTCCACTTGTTGAGTTTTTGTGGTGCCTCGACATCAAATTTCTAACAGTATCTCGTTGATAAGTCATTTGATTGTGGAAATACAATTGTCAACCTTCGTTTAACAGAATGAAATTCTGGCGCGCGAGAATAGATACGGTTCCCCAGTTTTAATGCATATACATATGTATGCATTAAGTGCATACAAATATCATACGCAAATGTTCGTCCGAACATCAGTGGTACTGGAAGGCAACAATTCGCGTTGCGAAATGTTTGAAAGCCACCACTTCGACGCCTGAAAGCATAATTTTGTGTTAAATTGAAACGTTGAAAGAAATAAAGAACGAAAATCTCCGAAATGCCATCTCGCCATGTAGCCGGCAACATGCACAAGCATCTTCACCAATCGAATGGAGATTCACTAACGTGATGGTTCATGAAGAGCTGATTCTACCTTCGTTAACGTGGGCCTTCGTTATTCGACCTATGAGCGAAATTTGCACGTGGCGCACGTGCGACCGACGAGTTCGAGATTTTGCCACCACGTACATGGCCCACAGGCCAATTGTCACTAATGTTTGCACTATTTGCTAATTTGGTTCGCCCGCTACTCGCAAAATCAGACAATTGCTGCCGCTCGAGGCGTCAAATGCCGATGTCAGCGCATTCGAAAGGAGAGTAGGAGAGATATCATATCTTGAGTATGCAAGTGTTGAATTATCGTCGAAAACAACACACACGCGCCTGATGACAATTCCGGGAACAACTGCTGTGTGGCCTTTAAAAAGGCCTGTTGCTTGCATCGTGCCAGCTGACTTGGCGCACGGGCCCAACGTTCACTTCTTTTCCGTCTTTTTCGGCAGCAGAACGGCCTGAATGTTGGGCAGAACGCCACCCTGGGCGATAGTCACGCCCGACAGCAGCTTGTTTAGCTCCTCATCGTTGCGAATGGCCAGCTGCAAGTGGCGGGGGATGATCCTCGTCTTCTTGTTGTCGCGAGCGGCGTTGCCGGCCAACTCGAGGACCTCGGCGGCCAAATATTCCATGACGGCGGCAAGATACACCGGCGCGCCGGCACCAACACGCTCAGCGTAGTTTCCTTTACGGAGGAGGCGGTGAATCCGACCGACTGGGAACTGAAGACCAGCGCGCGACGAGCGCGACTTGCTCTTGCCCTTGACCTTTCCGCCTTTGCCGCGTCCAGACATGGTTGCTGTTGCTGTTGCTGTCCAAGAGCTTGATGTCGGAAAAAGAGAGCTGCTCCATATCGCCAGTAGGCATCAAATAATCGCGAACGTGCACGCCCAAAGACTGCGACGCCGATCATGACGCAACACAATGTCCACAACGACTGGCGGAAATAATCCGAATCCCAAAAAATTTTGTTTCGTTGCTACCAGTTGTCAAGCATGCCTCCGAAGACTAGCGGCAAGGCCGCCAAGAAGGCGGGCAAGGCCCAAAAGAACATCTCCAAAGGAGACAAGAAACGCAGGAAGAAGAGGAAGGAGTCCTACGCAATCTACATCTACAAGGTTCTCAAACAAGTCCACCCGGACACTGGCATTTCGTCGAAAGCCATGAGCATCATGAACTCGTTCGTCAACGACATCTTCGAACGCATCGCTGCAGAGGCATCGCGTCTTGCTCACTACAACAAGCGATCCACCATCACGTCGCGGGAGATCCAGACGGCAGTTCGCCTCCTGCTGCCCGGTGAGCTTGCCAAGCACGCTGTGTCCGAGGGCACGAAGGCTGTTACCAAGTACACGAGCAGCAAGTGAGAAGCACCTGACTGTCAAACCCCGGACCGGCCGACTTTGTTGTCATCATCCTCATCTTTCACCGTCAGCAATCCAGTTGGATCGGAGGTTGTCACGATCAATAGGTCTTTTTTAAGACCAACAATTTAATTCAATGGGTTCAGACTGGTGTACCGTGCACAGCTCACAGGCGAAGCCGATATTGTTACAAAAAAATGTATATATATGTTATCTCCGAATGTGCTCAAAATGAGTTAGACGAATTGATTAAGTCATAGACTTACCGTAAAGGGACGAAACTATGAGCCCGAAAAAAAAACTTCGACACCACATCCTAAATTTGGATGAGACTATATATCCACAGACACACACCTACCAATCAATATCTAGCCCGATTCGCTCGATCCCGCGTAGCACACGCGCAACATGGATCGAGCGCCCTATCGAAAATTTGCGAATTCCATGCATGCCTGCTTAACGTCTTCCACCAGTAGTACTACAACGGAAAAACATCTTCCAGAAAAACAATTGTTCGCCATATTTGAAACTACATTCAATGCATTGTCGTACCCACAGACATCAGCAGGAAGCGTATTCCATTGTTCAACCGCCGTTGAGGGAAAATTGTCGAAAAATTGCTTTCGTGGGTACCCTAGGCTGCAATAATACTGGCCATGCTACGTTAGGTGTGTTGGAAGAAAAAAAGTACCACATTATTTTTCGCCTCGTCCAAAGCATTCTTATTTACATTAGAGTGCAGCTAGCAGTTTTGTGAGATACATCACGTGCACCGTTCGAATTATCCACCACCTAGTCTGGAACCAAAAAATCTTGAAACGAATGCGAACATGACGCTTTTTATTCGTTGGTTCACGACGTACTTTATGCACAATCACCGCAAATGGGAAATTTCCCGAGTTGTGCGGGGCGTTGAACCCGATACCTTCATAACGAACACAAAACGGCCGGCACAGCGCCGGCAACGACCATACCATGCTGAAAACACCAGTTCCCGTCTGATCACTGAAGTAAACCAGCATCGGGCCCGATTAGTACTTGGATGGGTGACCGCCTGGGAACACCGGGTGTCGTTGTCACTTTTGCTCTTTTGTTCTTTTTACAAACGTTGGGCACGGGGAACGTTTTGCACGATTTAATATTCTGAACAGTGCATGCTTTTGGCCTTCCAACAATCACGTTGGCCGATGAGCAATTGGACATGGTGAACGATTCGGGATCATGCACATGTAGGCGGTGTCATTTTTGGACGATTGTAAATTTCCAACCATTCTTGATCGTATACCTTGACAATTTTGAACTTTTGAACATTGGAGATCAAACCCACTTGAACGATTCGGGACTGTCAACATTGGCGATCTTGGACTTGTCCCAATTCGTAACGAGTAGTAATTGAAACTTTGATCAGTGGTGCAACACTTGGGCTGCAATACCGATTCGAGATTGTGAACACCTGGGTCTTTTGAGCATGTGGAATTGTGAGCCTTACATGATTCGCGATTATCGGCAATTGGAAATTCTTCAATCGGTTGGCGCCTATCAGCAGCTCAGAAACCACACATCATGCAATAATACTTTTTTGGGAAGCATGGGAACATTCAGGACGGGATCGGATCGAGTTTGGCGAATATGAGCTTGGGCGAATGCGCATTGGATAAAGGAATGGCTTTTGCCGAGGAAAAGGGCATTGAACAAATTAATCGTGTATCACGATGTTTTCTAGTCCAACACATGGCACATATGGCACATGTGAATGTTGCGTCCAAGTGCATATAGGTGTCAGGAGGCTAACAGTCTTTGGCGAGGAAACTATCGACAACAACGGAAAGGACAAAGTCCGCTCGACCATGAAGTCAGCGAGCCACATTCATCTCAGTTGTTTCAATTCAAATTACATGGCATTCGTACGGCAATCGATGTTCTCCACTCCCGATACCAAATGTACCCGGCCATCACACGAAGTGCACTAAAACATTAGCATTATAGCAGTGGTGCAGAATAGTTTCGATCCAGCTTGATGTTCAGTGGCGTAGCTTGCTCATGTGGCGAGCGTACATGCAAAATAGCATTAAGTGAAGTGGCGTTGGCCGCAGCCAAGTGACCGTCCGTAGATATCGGAGTCGATCGAGGATGACGTCAGAAATACGACCCTTCACCGGCGGCCAGGTGGTCACGGGGAGAGTAATTACTGAATGTCCGGCCGTGTTGATGGGCACGCGTCGGTCATAGCGACCAGAGCACTTGTACGACACTTACTGACGCCCACAAGCGAAGGAGAGATTCGGCCCAGTTTGGTTTCGGTTTTATTTTACACAACCCGAGAGAAACCTCAACCACGTCCGTACATGTACACCTCATGCACCCCACACCACGTCGACGGCGGAGACTTCCGTGTATTTCAGGAAATTGCCCATCTCTCTGCATATGCTCTGCTTCTTGCATACTTTGTTCATCCTGATACAACATTGCACTAATAATACGATCTAAAGTGACATATTCATTCGTCGATAAAATACAATTGCAATCCACCTTTCACACAAACGGTGAATGCAATGCCACAATGTGTGTTATCAATCAATCCGGGACGGGTTTACGCCGGCGTACGAAAAGCGTCGCCGCCAAACTAGCATCAATTCGTAGGTGGCGCCGTGTTTATTTCCACATAGGTGGCGCTGGCCGCGCTAATTTGCAGTTTGTCCCGGCATAATTAAGTAATAAATATCGTGGGTGACTTTCCCACATTCGGCCTCGCTGAGCAGAACACGCCTGACTCACTGCTCGAAACGCTTAAATATTGGGTTCGGCGAAAGCAACACTAATAATTTGCATCACACGAAATTATTGCCAACACCAAGTCTCTCAGCTTCAGCAACAGCAAAACTCTGTCTTTCGCAATTTCCAACACAAATCTGAAATACGCCACTCTGCTTATTTCATCAGATAAGCATATTTCATCAGACAGAAATATAAATGACTCGCATACGACGAACATCAATCTGGGACAATTATCTCTCACTGGAGGCCCCAAACAGCACACTCAAAAGCGCTCCGGGCACCTCACATAAATCGGGCCGGAACAATGAAAGAAAATCACGCCGCCGGGAATTTCGGAAAAATCAGGTGAATTTTCCCCATCCGGAAAACGGGCACGCCACCCAACGAAACAACAACAATTCCTATTCTATTCTTCGATTGTCAATTTTTGTTCCAGGATCAATTTTGTTCACTAACCACGAACCACGAATCCACCAGCTATAATATTGAGATCGGCGGTGTATTTTTTTCCGTTACCAGCAACACACCAGGGACGGCGTGAGAAAGTCAACCACGTCAGTACACGAATAAATGGCGACTGAAATGACACCAATACTCACGAATAAAGGCTTTTCAACATCGAGCATGCCTATCACAGCCACGCGACAAATACGAGAAGCTGCAGTGCAATTCCATGTCGAGAAGACGACGGTACTCACCGTTCGTTGTTTGTTCTCACCCATAGTGTCTTGCACACGAATGCTGTCGACAATCGCTCACCACGTTCACGATGCACCTCGAGACGCCGGCGCGCCGCGCCGCACCCTCACACCACCGTGTCTCTGACGCGACTGTCGTCAGCTGGCGGGCTGGCCGGCGCGCCGGACGCGCGGCAGTTGTCAACCCTGGCAGAGGCTACATGTCACAAAGGTTCATTTGCCCATACCTCAGCATGGAAAACGCAAAAACTATATCCACATCGATTCTGCACGCCATCGATGCGGCACGAGAGACTATATAATCACTGAGACTGAGACGGAGACTGGGACGGAGACTGGGACTGGGACTGGGACGGAGACTGGGACTGGGACTGGGACTGGGACTGGGACTGGGACTGGGACTGGGACTGGGACTGGGACTGGGAATGGTACCGGGACTGGGACTGGGACTGGGACTGAGACTGAGACTGAGACTGCGACCGAGACTGCCACTGAGACTGAGACTGAGACTGAGACTGAGACTGAGCATGGCAGTGCTGTGGGGTGGGGCGCCGAATTGTCGTCCCCGGAAGCCGAACAAAAATTGCAATTCGCCGCAACAATCCTTGTCATAAAATGATACCAATGTACTGAATGTACGATCAGGGGCGTACCCAAGGCTTGTCATGGGGCGGACGGGCGGTCGGGCGGGGGAATTTGCACATTTTCGTGAAGGGGCGGGTTCGGCTTTGGAAGGGCACCCTCCACCCACCACTGACTGGCCACTGTATCCGCTCTTGTGTACGACGCTGAGCCTCAGCCCGGTCGCGGGCCGTCTGTTGCGTCCCCTTCGCGGAGTACCGTCCAAAGTTCAAAGCTGGTATTGTTGCGCCGCGCGACGCGGCCGCATGGCCGGCAGACATCGGGGAACGGGAGACGGGTGCACTCAGCCGTGGTGAATATGTTGGTTATGTCTATGGCATTGCAAGGGACGCAATTCATCTCATACATTATGCACGTGTGCTCACTGCTATGTCATGTCTTAATGAAATCAACAGTGAAATAGTGGCATTGTGGAAACAAGATTCCTCCTGGAACCGAATCACGACGACCGTGCGTGAAGCGCTAAATCGCATGGCGTTTGATTGCACTTCCGGAGGTCTGTCTGGGGAAAATAACCAGTTGCGTGCGCACGACACGAGCATGGCAAGCGGAGCAAGTGAAAATGTTGCACGAACAGTGCAATGCACTATGACTTTCTCACGAGAGCAGCGTGCGACGGCCGCGCCCGCATAATATGCCAACGAATGCTATATATTATATTACGTTTGACTGCATAATACCACGTGATATATAATATGCATATACATATATATGAACCGTCTGTAAGAATAGCAATCAACAATGAGGCGGCCATTATTGTCATCGCCGGCGGGCGCGGCCGTCCCGGCCCGCCGGTCTCACGCTGCTCTCGTGAGAAAGTCAACGCAAGCAGTGGCGGGTCCAGAGTGGTGCTTGATAATATTTGTATCGGACATTTCAGTTGGCTTCAAGCGTAAAGTGCACTACGCTGTTCGTGCAACATTTTCACTTCCCCCATTTGCCATACTCGTGTCCTGTGCACGCCACTGGCTGACTGAAGCAGCTCGGTTGCAGGCGCGCGGGCGCTCTCGTGTCGCCACGACCCGAAAAACGAGAGCGGCTCATTGTTTCCCAACGGCTAACAAGCATCGGGATGCAAAGTCGATGTTTCAGACTTTGCTGTGTGTAAAATGTTTGGAAGTTATTGAAACTCAATTTGAACAGCAATAATATGTAGTTCGGTCATAGTAAATCGGTCGCTTGACGCGCGAGCCCATCCGCCGCCAGCTCATTGGCCAGTGACCCAGAGTAGTGTGAGTTGGAGGTGAGCGTGATGGACGTCGTAGAGCTGAAAATTTACAGAAACGAAGACAAAAAATGTGAACATGTCTAAGTGATATTTTCTTCCCGGACAGACCTCCGGAAGTGCTATCAAACGGCATGCGATTTACAGCTTAAAACACGGTCGTCGTCAGCCCAGGTGCATTGTAGGGACGCGTGTTGCAGGCGGCCCAAGCTCTTTTCGTCATGAACTCCATCCCCTCCTCATGAGATGAGTTGCCCTTAGCCCCAGTTATCCCATGCCCAGCGCCCTTGGAAAGCTGCACGTGTGCGAATCCCTGGACCATGTGCGCCGCGGCCAGTGGCGTATTCAGTTCTGTCTTGCCCTGAATTCACGGGCACCACCGCGTGGCAATGGGAGAGAAGAGGTGATGCACAAGCAGGACACATGTAATACACATTCCAAGGGATTTCATACAGTGACCGCATCAAGCACATGTATTCAAAACCCTGTATCCGCCCTGGCTTCACGCCGGAATCTCTAGCGGACAGACACCTGATCCCCTCCACCCCGCCCCGACGCTCGGCTCCTGCGGCCCGACGTCGACGCCGGCGCCGACGGGACGACACTGCACGACACCACCACACAGCGCCACGCCACCCACCGCACCGCACCGCACCACACCACACCACACCACACCACACCACACCACACAACACCACACCGCACCGCACCGCGCCACACCACACCAAATCACACCACACCACACCACTCGGAAAGCATCCACCTGGAGACTACACCATTACGTTGCAACTTTTTCTAACTAGGGGCTCCATGCCTGTACCGAATATTCTATGTGGTTTCGCACATAGGCCAAGTACATCATCGTCATCGCGTCTTAACATGGTTAAGGTTAGCGCCATAATAGCCAGTATTTGTAACCGTTAAACTGCTTGGTCGTCACAACGTGGCGGCGTGTGATGCAGGCGGCCGGCCAAAGTTACCTTTCGTGATGAAATTATTACCACTTATTATATTCACGAAACCACACCATCCCCCCACGTGAGTTCCCCCTCATCTTCAGCGATCCCATACCCAGCCGCTTTGTAGAGCCGCACGAACCTGAACCTGAACTCTCCCCTCCCTCCTGGACCCTGTCCGCCACGGCGCATCCAGTGGCGCCTCCAGTTCTGACTTCACGGGCACCAGCGCATAACAGTGGGAGAGAAGAGTGCATGTAACGCACATTGGAAAGGGTTGGGAACACCGCCGACCGCATCACGAACACCCATTCGAGACCTGCGTCCGCCCTTGCACGCGCCCACAAGAAACTCGAAGCCTCCCCCGCCCCGCCCCGACGCTCGCTACCCCGACCGGCGGCGCCGAGGATCGGCGAGCGACGGCGGCCGTCGGCGCGTCTGGACACGAAACATTCTAGCAAATTAACAATACTACGGCTTCACTCTTCCTATTCCTCGTTCGGAGTTCTGAGTTCATCGCCTATACCAAGCCGCAGGCCAAGGCGCGAGGCCTAAACGAATTACTTTCCTATATTGCTGTCCTGGTAAACGTATTGAGTTAGGAACTTGGACACATTTACACGCGCCATCAATAAACTAACACGTCTTTCATCTCGTGAGTTCCATTCCACACTGAAGCTAGGAGATCTAAAATGCAGCCAATTTACATGCCACATGTTTCTTATTTACATGACTCGTGTTGCCCTGTGGCCTCTGGACATTCAAGTGCTAAGCTACGGCGAATTAATGTATTCACTTTGGATGCTATGCAACAGCATTCAGACAATATCCTACTTTTCTCTACATAATTATCTACATAATGCTGCAAGTAAAATTAAGCAGGGGAATTTTTCCATTAGTCGGTTAGCTTCACTGACTGATGTAAAACACTTAATAACACGGGCAGAAGCGTGCTGAGAGAGCACGCGCTTCTCCATGATTGAAATGGTGGCACATGACAACGAAGCTAAACATGATACACGACGTAATGTAGTCTCACATTATGCATGCCCAACGGAAACAATTATTTTCAGATTGAGGCGAAAAGCACACCAGACATTGGGCGTAATTTTCAAGGCGATTTTCCACGTGATTGGTGAAAAAAATTACAGCAATGCGGCAATGCAGCGTCGGAAGACGTACGCTGCAGTGTTTTGTGAAATGTGGCGGTGTTTGGTGGCTTGGCGAAGTGTGCCGGTGTATGCCCACAATGGGTAAAACTGTTGGAAACTTGAGTATGGTATATTCCGTCGGAACAGTGGAATTATTCATTATCGTTGCTACGATGTTTTACGCAGGTGAGTTTTACGATGTCTTACGCAGGTATCAATAAGGCTTTGTGGGTTCTGTATATTCGGTTTGTTCTGTTCTGAGTTCTGTTTTTTTGTTTTGTTGTTGTTTTGTTTGTTGTGTTCCGAGTTCAACATTTAACAAAAGAATCGTCGATTTTTGTTCATAGTGCAGTTAAGTTAAAAAAAAGTTTTCAAACGACATTTACAAACGGTACGGAAACGATGCACCTCGGCGAGCTTTTTCCGACGGTGTTCTTGGATAATCATTATCTCAATATTTACTATGTGAAAGAGGCGCTTCCGAGCGAAACCACTACGAATCGCCGACATTCATTAACTGCTTTGGCGTTAAAAAGTGCCACGCTCGCACTCAGGATGTCCGAAAACACCGTCAAATGACCCTACTTCACCGACTCCGCAAAAGCACAACTTTTGAAAACTGGAAGAAGAAAAAAATCGAAATTTGCGATAAATTTTGACAATTCCTAAGTGGGTTCCTAAGTCGAGATTCCAATTCCATGTCAAGAAGACGTACACGATGCACCTCGAGACGCCGGCGCGGCGGCCAGCGTGTCCGGACACGACTGGCGGGCTGGCCGGCCGAGCGACTGCTGTCAAGTGGGGCGCCCTGGCAGAGGCTACAAAGGTTGTTGCCAAGGTTCATTTCCCCATACCTCAGCATGCAAAACGCAACCAATATATCAACATCGATTCTGTGCGCCATTCATACGGCACAAAAGGCGCTGGACTCACGGAGACTGAGATTGAAACTGAAACTGAAACTCAGACTGAGACGGAGACTCAGACTGACACTGAGACTGGTAGTGCCGTGGGGTTCGAGAGGTGAATTGTCATCCCCGGAAGCCGAACACGAACGGGCAACACATCAACTTGAGTCAATTTTTGTCTTCATTGATCGCAATTGGACACGACAACGATTGTCATCAAACGAGACCTGAATGTATTGAATGTACGACCAGAGGCGGATCCATGGCTTGTCATGTGGCGGGCGGGCGACTTGGCACACCTACTTGAAGAGGCGGGTTCGTCTTTGCAAGGGCTCATGCCGAGCCTCCTCTACATGCTAACGAGGTGGAATGCGTCCCACCTAGTGCCGTGAAATCCCACCTAGGGGAGTGGAAAAAAATACCACCTATTAAAAAGGAGCTTCGGTGGAGAAAGCAACCAAAACAAATCTTAGCATAGTTCCGGTAGTGCAAGTTATCTTTCCTTGGAACGGTGCATTTTGCTCACAAAGAAAAGTGGTAGCAAGCTGGCAGTGTACTTGTACTGAGGTGAAAACGACGTGTAAGAATAGGAATAGTAATAGGAACGAGGAATATGAATAGGAATAGGAAAGCAAGTTGTTTATCGGTAATAAGCCAATCGGTAGTACCGGTAGTCTCTTCTACCGATGGATGATTTGGTGGGGTCGCCTGGACTGATTTTGGGAGCTTTAACCAAGAGGTGTCAGAAAAGTTACCACATGGGTGAACTGGCTTGTGGCGGCCAAGCGTTCGTAGCGACGTCGCGTTTTGATCCTTCGATGTCGGCTCTTCCTATCATTGCGAAGCAGAATTCGGCAAGTGTCGGATTGTTCTAACAGGGAACGTGAGCTGGGTTTAGACCGTCGTGAGACAGGTTAGTTTTACCCTACTGATGATGGGTCGTGACGATGGTAATCGTGCTCAGTACGAGAGGAACGTTATGGTCGGACATTTGGCGTAACACTTGGCCGAACGGCCAGCGGTGTGACGCCACCATCCGATGGATTATGTCTGAAAGCCTCTAAGACAGCATCCGGTCCATTGAATATCACGATATCTTGTGTGCACACGCTGGTGATCCCCACCCATGACAGGTATGCGCACATTTTGTCTCTGTACACGAGTCCGGGCTGATCGGCTGTCGGCAGCGTCAGCGCTCGACGCCGCCCTCGCCGGTTAACATAACTCACGCTGGGCGAGTGCATCAAACGGGGTGTAAAAGACTTTCCTTATGGGTCGGAGTGCTGTACTCCTGCGAGCAGCTAGACACTGCGAGCCGTTGAGACTCTTTTCTTGACCTGAAAGTCTGTTCGCCTCGACAAGCAATATCGTTTATTGAATTTTTTTGCTCAACTCATTTTCAATCAACCAGTCACAATGCCAAACGGGCGGTCTTCTTTTTTCGACGATCGTATGGAATATTGCTTCCAGTCTGATTTCGGTCATGTGCACCAATCAATTATGTATGGAAAAAGATTGTCGCCTCTGGTTGACAATGCACGTCGCAGGTTCGGTAAGGTTAGGTTAGCTTAGGTGAGGTTAGGTTTTGTTAGGATTAAGTCTCATTAGGTTAGTGAGGTTAGATTTTCGTTAGGTTAGTGAGGCCAGGTTTGGTTAGGTTAGGTGAGGTTAGGTCTCGTTAGGTTAGTGAGGTTAGGTTTTCGTTCGGTTAGTGATGTTAGGTTTCGTTAGGTTAGGTGATATCAGGTCTCGTTAGTTTGGGACAGGTTACGTCTCGTTAGGTTAGTTAGGTTGGGTTTTCGTTAGGTTAGGGGAGGTTAGGTTAGGTGCGGTTAGGTTTCGTTAGATTAGTGAGGCTAGGTTTTCGTTAGGTTAGGTGAGGTGAGGTGAGGTGAGTTTATGTTAGGTTAGGCTAGGTTAGGTTAGGTTAGGTTAGGTTATTTTATATTTTCCATTATTCATCCATTCATATGCAATGTTTGAACTCTTTCGATTTTGAACACCGATTTCAAATGCACCCAAAATTTTGGATTTTCCAGTTTCCGCTAAACCACTGACGCCGAAACGCGCAGAACGAGCATATCCTCCAAGTAAACGCCGAATCGCCCGGTTTCATTTACCTCACCGAACCTAACGAAAACCTAACCTCACTAACCTGACGAGATCTAACCAACCTAACCTAAAGAGACCTAACCTCATCTAACCTAACCTAACCTAACGTAACCTAAGCTAACCTAACCTAACCTAAGCTAACCTAACCTCACCGAACCTAACATAAACCTAACCTCACTAGCCTAACGAGACCTAACCTCACCTCACCAAACGAGATCTAACGCCACCTAACCTAACCTAACCTAACCTAACCTAACCTCACCTAACCTAACCTAACCTAAGCTAACCTAACCCTACCGAACCTAACCTAAACCGAACCTCACTAACCTAACGAGACCTAACCTCACCTAACCCAACGATATCTAACCTCAACTAACCTAACCTAACCTAACGTAACCTACCCTAATCTAACCTCACCTAACCTAACCTAACCTAAGCTAACCTAACCTAACCGAACCTAACCTAAACCGAACCTCACTAACCTAACGAGACCTAACCTCACCTAACCCAACGATATCTAACCTCAACTAACCTAACCTAACCTAACCTAACCGGAAAACCAGAATCCTCCGAAACAAATTTTTCGGCCATGACGTCATCAAATGTAGGTGACATTGCATATATCTCCATGGGCAATTTTGAATAGGAAATAAATGTCGAATTAAGGCCAGAAACATCAGGTTTTCGTTGTCAAAGAGTATATTACATCGAGTGCATAATGTGTTGAATTTCATCTTTCTATGTTCGTTCTATATTTGAAGAGTGCAGATTTCATCGTGTACTTCTTTGCCAGCTGAAAAGTAATCATTTGTGGTGAAAATGAGTGATCACGTTGGCTTCATCACGTCAGAAAGCATACTATTACAAGGAAAAATTCCAAAAGTGAAATTGTACCTTGATCTATATATACATACGGTTTTGTCTGGGGAAAACGTTTTCCAATCATCTGAGTTCCAGGGGCTTTCGAAGAGAGAGAGAGAGAGAGAGAGAGAGAGAGAGAGAGAGAGAGAAAGAGAGAGAGAGAGAGAGAGAGAGAGAGATATATATATATATATATATATATATATATATATATATATACATATATCGAGTATATATCGCATATGTACAATAATAATGCGTAATATTGTTTGTTTCTTTTTAGACCTTGTCAGCGAAACCATGCCCACTTTCATTTCCGACATCAAAATGATACAATTTCGGTTGGCTATGGATCACGGGAGGTCACGAGGTCATGATGGCATGAGGTCGAAAGATCAATTGTGGGAAATATTGATATTTTATCAGTCCGGAATGTGTCAGTTTTATATTTTTTCTCAACTAACCACCATTTCCGCTTCTTATCGATGACAAATCCTACGTCAATATGGTGTGGAAACAATTCTCAAGTGGGTAAAAGCTGAAAAAATGATGGTTTTATTTTCTTTTGGTGAAAAGGAATTACCATTTGGTTTGGCTGAGCGCTGAAGCATGGTGTGAATGGGAAAGTATTCCTTAAAATGGTCTTCTGGTTGGACGTGCTACGAGGAGAGGGGACCACGATAAATGGCGATACAAAAGTGCTGCTGGACATCTGGGCGAATTGAACGCAATGATATCGTTTCACCAATGCTGCTGTCGCTAGGGTGTTCCAATTTTGACGTGTTTGTCCATACACATCGGACTGCTGCGTGCAAATTGTTGGCCTGCAGCCGTGCGTCCGTCCAGCTGCGACGCGATGGCTGAACGTCGTGTCGCATTATTGGCTGGTGGTGGGCCTCACGGGTCTGTTTTAGCAACAACACGTTGACGAAATGTACCGCTTACGGCATGCACTGGACACCGCGGCCGAACCTACAGACAATGCAGAATGGGATGCCTACCTACGTCGACTGCCGTAAAGTTTACCTCGTGAGAGCGGTCTTTCACTACGTCACGTGACAATCAATACTAGGTGGTTTCTACTCCCTTCTACAAATACATTTAACGCAAACTTCTGGCAATATTCAATCGCCATGACTGATTCGGCTAGTGCACCAGCTGTCGGCTCCGCCGGCAAGGCGGCGAAAGCCAAAGTTCCGCGGCCAAAGCCAGCTCACCCGCCCACGAATGAGATGGTTCAGGGTGCCATCAAGAGTCTGAAGGAGCGTGGCGGATCTTCGCTGATTGCAATTAAAAAATACATTGCAGCCAACTATAAAGTCGACGTGGAGAAACTGGCGCCGTTCATCAAGCGAGCGCTGAAGTCTGGAGTCACCAGTGGAACACTGGTGCAGACCAAGGGCAAGGGCGCCAGCGGATCATTCAAACTGTCCGCGACGTCTCTGAAAGACAAGCCCGCAAAGAAGCCAGTGAAAGCTTCGCGGAAATCGAGTTTGGCGAGGCCGAAGAGGACTCCCAAGAAGAGCGCCAAAAAGCCAGCAGAGAAGAAGAAGTCAGTCAAGTCGCCTGTAAAGCCCAAGAAGCCGAAGGCCAAGCCGACAAAAGCGAAGAAGGCTAAGTCGCCGGCCAAAAAGCCGAAAGCGCCCAAGCCGAAAAAGTCTCCGGCAAAGAAGGCTTCGAAGAAAGCCGGTGCGAAAAAGTAAAGAAGATGACTTGGCGCCGCGCGCCGTGTGCAATGGCTCTTGTTAGAGCCACACTATTCGGTTTATTGTATTCAGACAGCACGTGTGACATATTCGGTGGCATCATGTCAGATTGTCCTGAATGATTGCGTTATCCGAATTAGTTTGCCGCCAAACGTCGTGGAACGGTGCTTTAGCAGTGACAAAGTGTCATCCCATACGCTACATATGAGTTGCATTAAACACGGCCTTATGTGGGATCGGGCGGTATCGTACAAGTAGTTGACAAAAGTTGGCGCACAATTCCCATTATCTACTACTTTGTCAAACATCAGCATCCACTCTTCTTACACACCTTTGTTGGTGATGAGCACCTCCGGGTGGAGGTGCTTGCTCGGGTTGACTTCATTTTTGCTTTCTCCACAACACAAAACTAGAACGAGACATCAAGAGAGAACGAAATCATTCTCTCCGCTGTCGCATATAGTTAATCGCAATCTAAAGCATTGGGTAGGCAGGTACCGATCCAAGTCGGCAAAAACGGACAACTTCCCCACAGATAGCGCTTGGTATTCTTCTACCATCGGGTTTTCCAGGCACCTCGGCTTTTCTCCTTTCGCCTCGCCCTGGTCGCCGGGCCTCCGCTACGCTTTCAGGTCGCAGGTAGTCAGCGGAGCCTCAGCCGAGACCATTGACACTGACATGGGCGTCACAATGACACGGCATCTGCCGGCCGGCCGGCCGTCGGCACCGGATCCGACCACGGCACTACGCTACATGGTCGGAAGTTGGTTTGATCCGGTTGTTATGTTACGTTAGTTTATGTGATGTTACGTCAGAGTAGGTTGTTGTGTTAGGTCAGGTTATATTTGACGTCGCCGCGTATTTAGAAAAGTGAAGAAAACCCACCGAACGCATATCCTGTCAAGGGCCGCTGGCGAAAATGGGTTCATGAAACGCCAGCACGGCATCCCAAGAAAACGAAAACAAAGAAATAAACCAAGTGGCAGATTGTGAGATCTCAGACACCTGTCACATGTCACAATTCCAATGGGAAAATCGCTGGTCCTGATAAGGACCTGTTTCGCACGTCTACACCACAAGGTCAGGAAGACGCTTCACGCCTTAGGCGCGCTCGCCACGGATGCGGCGAGCCAGCTGGATATCCTTGGGCATGATTGTCACACGCTTGGCGTGAATGGCACACAGGTTTGTGTCTTCGAAAAGACCAACCAGGTAAGCCTCGCTGGCCTCCTGCAGGGCCATCACGGCACTGCTCTGGAAGCGCAGGTCAGTTTTGAAATCCTGAGCGATCTCTCGCACCAACCGTTGGAATGGGAGTTTGCGGATCAATAGCTCGGTGCTCTTCTGGTAACGCCGAATCTCGCGCAGTGCCACCGTTCCTGGCCGGTAGCGGTGGGGCTTCTTCACGCCACCAGTCGCCGGCGCGCTCTTGCGGGCCGCCTTGGTGGCCAGCTGTTTGCGCGGCGCCTTGCCACCGGTGGACTTGCGTGCGGTCTGCTTGGTACGGGCCATGCTGTTGATCAGAAGAAGAAACTGTAAATCGAAAAGTGTGTGTGTGTGTGTGTGAATTTGGCCAGCCTGCCACCGTGTGGTGATGTCGGCTGTTTCCGGTTGTTGGTGTGAAGTGGTATAAATGGGTGAGGGGTATGGTAGGAGGATTAGTCGAGGGGTGGAAGAGGGTGTTGATTGGTTGAGCAGAGTCGAAGTAGATTCTTGTAGTGTAGAGTAGAGCTGAGTAGAGTAGAGTTGAGTAGAGTTGGGTTGAGCGGAAGTATAGTAGAGATGGTTGGAGTCCGAAGATGTTGCGGTTGAGAAGAGTCGCCAGTCCGGACGGTGCCAGATTGGGGTAGGGTGTAGTGGGGGGTTTGGGGTTGGGTCTTCGCCTTGGTTGAAACATTGCAAGAAAATTTGTTATTGGGGTGTATTTTTGTTTTTCTTTCGTTGTCCTTTAATCAGCGTCATGCTTATCGTTTTTTTTTTTTTTTTTTTTTTTTTTGGGCTATTTTGTTCATTTTTTTGGAACATCTTTTTGTTTTCATTCCATCTTTTGTTTTGTTTTTGTTTGTTTTTTGTTCGTTTTTTTTTGTCGTTTTCTTTTTTCCCTTTTTTCACAGTTGTTCTAGTATGCGTGTGATAGAGAGAAAGTGGAAGACATGTTCGTGTAGTGCTGGATGGTCGTCGTTGAGGAGAGTAGTGAGGTTTAGTGGGATGTTGTGTGTGGCGCAATAGTTGGTGATATGTTGTCTTTGGTGGTTGTATTTGGTGCAGTAAATGAGTATGTGTTTGATTGTGAGTATTCGGTGACATGTTGTGCATTGTGGTCGCTGTTGTCGTAGAATGAGGTAGGAGTGTGTGAGTGCTGTGTGTCCTGTTCGTATGCGTGTTAGTGTACGTTCTTTTTGTCTGGTGTGTTGGTTGATGGAGTGCCATTGTTCGTGTTTGGGGTGTATTTCGTGGAGTTGTGTTATTGTTGTGTCCCACGTTTGTTGTATGTGTTTGTGGAGTGCTTGGCGGATTGTGGGGTAGTAATCGGATTTTGAGTATGGGCATTGCGTGGTTTGTTGTAGTGTTGTGGCTAGGTTTGCTTCTGTGTCTGCGTGTTCGTTACCGTGTATGTTTGTGTGGCTTGGGATCCAGAGAAGTAGTGGGCGTTGTTGGATGTTTAGTTTGTTATGTATGTAAAGTATTTTGGGAATGAGTGGGTGTTTGAATGTGGTGTATGGTGTTATGCTTTGTAGTGCTGATTTTGCGTCTGTTGCTATGATATTGTGTTGCATTTGTGTGTTATAGATGGTGGAGTATGCCGAGAAGATTGCGTAGAGTTCTGCTGTGTATGTGGATGCTGTGTCGTGCAGACGGGCACGTAAGATGACTCGGGGCGGTGCTGTATTTGTATACAGCACCGCCGCTGTGCCCGTCTGCTGTGTATGTGATTTGGAGCCGTCTGTGTAAATGATGTTGTGATTTGCATATTGTGACGTGAATTGTAGGAAAAGTTGTTGAATTTCTGCGTCTGTGTATGTGTGTTTCGGTTTGTCTATGAGGAAGTGTGTTGTGGGAGCTTGGTGTTTCCACCATGCTGTGGGTGGTGGGAGGGGTTGTGTTGTGGGGAGTGTGATTTGTAGTCTATTTGCGTGTTGGTGTATGCGAGTTCCTATCGTGGTTCTGAGTCGTGGTGCGTTCATGAGTATGTGTCTGCGTTTGGTGCGGATTTTGAGTGCTTCAGTGCATGGGTGGTGTTTGACTAGTTGTGTTTTGTAATGATATCTAAGTAGTGCTTCAGTGCGTCTGTGTTTGAGTTCTGGTATGTGGTTGTAGATGTGCAGTGCGAGATAAGGTGTAGTGATGTATGCTCCAGTGGCTATTTTGAGGCATTGGTGTTGTAGTGTGTCTAGTAGGTGGATGTTTGATTTAGCTGCATTTTCGAAGAGTGGGGATCCGTATTCCAAAATTGGCCGAATGATTGATTTGTAGAGAGTTAGAAGTGTGTTTCGATCGGATCCCCAGTTTGTGCCAGAAAGTGCTCGTAGTAGGTTGATTCGTTTTGATGCGCGTTTGTGGATGTCTAAGATGTGTAACCGAAAGGTGAGTAGTCGGTCAAATGTGATGCCGAGAAATTTCGCACTGGTGACAAATGGTATGGGTGTCTGGTCTATTTTTAGTGGTTGTTCATCTGTGTGTTTGTGGTGACCGAAGAACATACAATTAGATTTGTGTGGTGCGATGTGTAGATTTAGTAGGGCGAGTCTGTTGTGTAGTTCTGTTAGTGTCTTCTGTAGTATTGCTAGTGCGTGGTTTGGCAATTTTTGTGAAGTCCAGATTACAATGTCGTCTGCGTATATTGCAATTTTGGCCGGAAGGTTGTCGGTGATGACTGAATTTAGACCTAAAATAAAGAGAAGGGGGCTAAGAACCGAACCTTGCATTAGGCCGGTTGTGGGGAATTTAGTGTCTGAAGTGTGTTGTCCTATTTTTACTTGGAAAGAGCGGTTTAGTAGATAGAAATGA
Source organism: Ashinkailepas kermadecensis (assembly GCA_034440615.1). Classification (NCBI taxonomy): domain Eukaryota; kingdom Metazoa; phylum Arthropoda; class Thecostraca; family Neolepadidae; genus Ashinkailepas; species Ashinkailepas kermadecensis. The sequence goes on from JAOTOM010002147.1 coordinate 69,583, forward strand.
AGGTAGTGTATAAGTCTGCCCTGTATGTCTATGTTGTGTAAGTGTTCTAGGAGTGCTGTGATGCTGATCGTGTCATATGCTTGTTTGAGATCCAGGAAGACGGCGACGGTGGAGCATTTCCTGGCCGCCGCTTCCTGGATGTGTGTGGTGAGATAGGTGAGGTTGTCTAGACATGAGCGGTTAGGAAGAAAGCCTGATTGTATAGGAGAGATTAGTTTTTGTGTTTGAATAATGTAGAGGAGGCGTTTTTTGACAAGGCGTTCAAAGAGTTTGTGGAGACAGCTGGTTAGTGCGATAGGGCGGTAGGAGTCGCATAGGGTTAGGTCTGTGTTTTGTTTTGGGATAGGAATGAGCAGAGCGTGTAGCCAAGATTGTGGGTATGTATGTGTTGTCCATGCGGTGTTGTAGGTGTCCAGTAGTGTTTGTAGTGCTTGTGTTGGTAGGTGTTTGAAGAATGAATAGTGTATGTTGTCTGGTCCTACGCTTGTGTTTCCTGTTTGTGTGATTGCTATTTGTAATTCTGTGAGTGTGAACCTAGTGTTGTAAAGGTGTGGCCGTGTGTGTCTGATTGGTGGTGGGGGGTGCTGTGCGAGTGTGGATGATCTAATGTGATAGTTGTGTGCGAAAATGTTTGCTATTCTTTGTGGGTCTGTGGTGGTGACGTTGTTGTGTATGAGTGTGATGGCTTTGGCTGGTGGTCTTTGTCGATGTTGGAATGTTCCAAGAAGTGTCCAAATTTCGCCGAGAGGAGTGAATCTGTTAAATTGGGTGCAAAATTTATTCCAGGACGTTTTTTTGGCATTTCTAATGGTTCTTTTGCAGGCTGCTCTGAGTTGTTTGTATACTGTGAGTGTTTCTGGTGTGCGGTGTCTTTCGTGTCTGTGTCGTGCGTGGTTCCTCGCGCGGACTGCCCGGTGGCATTCGTCGCTCCACCAGGGTGCCGCGCGAGGTTTGTGTTGATGGCGTGGTTTTGTCTGTGGTATGTGTTGGTGTGCTGTGGTGATGAGGGTGTCTGCAAATTGTTCCGGTGTGAGGTGTGGGTTGTGTGCTGTTTGTGCTGCCATAGATTCTGAGAAGGATGTCCAGGATGCTTTTTGAGGTTCCATCGGCCCGTGGGTGGATGCGGTGGGCCGATGGTCGGGATTTGGTTAAAGGTGATGGTTATGGGTGCGTGGTCACTGAATTGAGGATCGGGGTCGGATGTCCATGATAGGGTAAGGGCTATGCGGGAGGATGCCAGGGTTACGTCAGGGGTAGTGGGGAGGGTGTGGCTAATTGGGACGAGGTATGTTGGTGATCCGGTGTTGAGTACTGTGAGGTTATGTTGTGTAGCCAGTGTGATGAGTGTGAGTGCTCTGTGATCGGGTCGTGTTGTGCGGGTGTCCCATAGTGGGTGGTGCGAATTGAAGTCTCCTGTGACTATGACGGGTGTGTGAATTTGATCGAGTGCCTTGTTTAATTCCGAAAGGGTTTCTGTGGTTCGCGAGGGGGGATCGTATATGTTGATGAGTGTGTAAGCTGTGTTGTGTAGGTGGATTTCCGTGAGTAATATGTCTGCTGTGGTATTGAATGGTATCAGGCGGTGCGGTGTTGTATTCCTAATGTATGTGCATACTCCGCCTGATCTGTATGTGTGTGTGTTGTGTGTGTCTTGTCTGTGTAGCGTGTATTGAGGGATGTTGAATTGATACGGGTCATGGGGTTTAAAGTGTGTTTCCTGTATGCATAGTGCAGTGTGGTGTGTTTGTAATGCGTAGTGTTTAAATTCTGGCCAGTGTCTAATGAGTCCGTGAGTGTTCCATTGGAGTATTGTGTTCATTGTCTGTGGGTGTTGGCACGCGTGAGTGGTCTTTTGGGGGAGTGTTTTTTGTTGGTACTTTTCGTGGGCCTATGAGGTACTTGTGGTTGGTAGGGGGGTGGTGTTGGGGTGCAGGGGACTGTGACGTCTGAGTCGGTGTTGATGCGCTCGGTGTCTGTCTGTTCAGACCCCGTGTCTGTGTGCGAGTGCTGTGTCAGTGATGTGTCCGTTGTGTTTGAAGTGAGTGAGGCCTGAGGGGATGTTGAGGTTCCTGGTTGGTGGGGTGGTGGCGGTGGTGGTGGGTGGCAGGGTGGGGTGGGTGCTGATAGGCGAGTTGGGATGGCTGGTGGTGCTTGTAGTGGTCGGTGGGTGATGGGGTGTCCTGGTGTTGCGGGGTGTTTTGGGTGTGTGTTGGTGTTCGTTGGTGTTGGTGCGTCGGGTTGTGGTGTGTATGTATTCGTTGTCTGCTTGTGTGGCGTGGGTGCAGGCAGAGCCGGGTATTCTGTGTGTGATAGTGGTGGTGGTTGTGGGTTCCCCGGCTCTGTGCGGCGGAGCGGCCACGCCGCCCGCGGGCCAAACACCGACGCTCTGGCGTCGGCCAGGGCCATGCCCCCGAGGTGGACCTGGCGGAGCACCTCCCGCTCCGCCTGCCATCGGGGGCAGCCCCCGTCCGACGCCGCGTGGTCCCCCCCCGCAGGCGGCGCAGCTGCGCACGCCGCTGGTGCAGTGGTCTGTGTCGTGTTGTCCTGCGCAATTTGCGCAGGTGTGGGTGTTGCTGTGGCACCCCCCCGTTGAATGCCCGTACCGTTGACATTTACGGCATCTTCGCGGGAGGGGTGCGCGTGGTGTGACCGGAAAAAGCAGGTAGCCCGCCTTCACGTGTTTGGGTTGTGTACGTGTTGTGAAGGTGAGAATCAGTATGTCCGTGGTGTTGTATCCGTGGCGTGGGGGCGGCCTGTACACGGAGGAGACGCCCTGTTCCCGGAACCTCCGGGTTAGGGTCTCCTCCGGTATACAGACCAACTCCCGTGCCTTGATGGTGCCTTGTGAGGTGTTCATGTGTGTGGCCGGAGTGATCGAGATAGGGGTGTTTTGTATGTGATGTATGGTGGGGAGTATGCGGCCGTCTATGTCGGTGTTGGCGTGAATGAGGAGCGCCCCAGATCTCATAGGTTTGGCGTGTAGGGGCGCTCCTGTCTGTCGGACGAGTTCTTCATCCACCAGCCAGGGGTCGAGGGAGCCCATGGGCTCCCCGTCTCCCCGGCGGCAAATGAAGAACTCGCCTGTAGGTGGTGTATTGGTGTTCATGGTGTTGAAGCGTGTGGTGTTGGCTGTGTTTGTTGTGTGTGGTGTTGGAAAAAGATGAGTGTGACAGGTGTGTGTGCGACACAGAACAGTACAAATGGCTGGCGGAGGGTATAGAAGGGCGTGAAGGAAGCCCGACAGTTTGTCAAAAGAGGGGCAGATAAAGATGAAGAAAACACAAAGAAATCAGAGATGTGCGTGAAGAGAGCACGGTCAGAAAGATCAGAAAAAGATCGTGCAGACGGCACTAGAGGGAAAAGCGGGGGGTGGGGTGGAGGGAGCGCGGTGGGAGGGGCGGCAGCACCGCCGGACTGACCTGGTAGAGCGTAGAGAAGTAGATGGCGTTGTAGAAGTAGAGACGGGCACTGCTCTGGAGAGGCACTGTCACTGGCCACTGTGGTAGATGAAGTAGATGAAGTAGAAAGCTGAGTAGAGTTGATTGGAGGATCAGTAGAGTTGATGTAGGTCTTCGAGATCTCGAAGAGTAGAGTAGAGGTCGACGGCTCAGTAGATGTAGCAGGTGAGCTTGAGAGAGCGGTTGGAGGTTGAGTAGGTTTGGATAGTGGTGGAGTGCCGGAGAGTTAGGTTGGGGGTACTGTACGTATGTGTGTGTGTGTATGTCGGCTTGTGCGGTGTGTGTGTGTGGTGGCAGGCTGGTGGCTCGTAGATGATGGCTGGTATACGGCGTCTTGCACTTGGCAACGGCAGTTCTGGCGTCGAGCCGGGAACGGTCCCTGGCGTCCCGGAAGGTTGGTCGGCGTCAGCGGTCCGAAGCGTTGAGTGGTGAGACGTGCGTAGGTAGCGATAGCGATTTGGTTATGTAAATCGAAAATTTTGCAAAGTCGTGTATCCGGGTCACAGACACACAGAAACAGATAGCGCATGCGTTCGATGTTCGGACTCGGCTATGTACACGGACACGAGAGTATAAAATTTATTCAAAACAATTTTCCGCAAAAACCGTAAACTGCCAAGATGACTGGACGCGGCAAGGGCGGTAAGGGGCTGGGCAAGGGGGGAGCGAAGCGCCATCGAAAAGTTTTGCGTGACAATATCCAGGGCATCACTAAACCTGCCATCCGTCGCCTGGCTCGGCGCGGCGGAGTGAAGAGAATCAGTGGTTTGATCTACGAGGAGACGCGTGGCGTGCTCAAAGTGTTCCTGGAGAATGTCATCCGTGACGCCGTCACCTACACTGAGCACGCGAAGCGCAAGACTGTCACTGCCATGGACGTTGTGTACGCTCTGAAGCGTCAGGGTCGTACCCTGTACGGTTTCGGCGGTTAGTCTGCCAGCTTTACCGTCTTGCAGCATCTTGTTGCCTGCCGAACAGGCCTTTTTGAAGGCCACAACACCTGTACTGGTAGTTGGATCGCAGTATCGTAATTATCGTAATAATTGACACGCAGTTTCACGTGCATGCGTTGGAGTTTTCGGAAAAATAAAACTAAACGGAAGACTGTACTGGAAGGTGGGTAATTTTTGTTGTTGGGTGCCCCGTAAATTATTATACGCGAAATCGGGTGCATTACATGATTTCCCGAACACTGAATCGACATCCTTTTGAAACAACGTGTCCACTTGTTGAGTTTTTGTGGTGCCTCGACATCAAATTTCTAACAGTATCTCGTTGATAAGTCATTTGATTGTGGAAATACAATTGTCAACCTTCGTTTAACAGAATGAAATTCTGGCGCGCGAGAATAGATACGGTTCCCCAGTTTTAATGCATATACATATGTATGCATTAAGTGCATACAAATATCATACGCAAATGTTCGTCCGAACATCAGTGGTACTGGAAGGCAACAATTCGCGTTGCGAAATGTTTGAAAGCCACCACTTCGACGCCTGAAAGCATAATTTTGTGTTAAATTGAAACGTTGAAAGAAATAAAGAACGAAAATCTCCGAAATGCCATCTCGCCATGTAGCCGGCAACATGCACAAGCATCTTCACCAATCGAATGGAGATTCACTAACGTGATGGTTCATGAAGAGCTGATTCTACCTTCGTTAACGTGGGCCTTCGTTATTCGACCTATGAGCGAAATTTGCACGTGGCGCACGTGCGACCGACGAGTTCGAGATTTTGCCACCACGTACATGGCCCACAGGCCAATTGTCACTAATGTTTGCACTATTTGCTAATTTGGTTCGCCCGCTACTCGCAAAATCAGACAATTGCTGCCGCTCGAGGCGTCAAATGCCGATGTCAGCGCATTCGAAAGGAGAGTAGGAGAGATATCATATCTTGAGTATGCAAGTGTTGAATTATCGTCGAAAACAACACACACGCGCCTGATGACAATTCCGGGAACAACTGCTGTGTGGCCTTTAAAAAGGCCTGTTGCTTGCATCGTGCCAGCTGACTTGGCGCACGGGCCCAACGTTCACTTCTTTTCCGTCTTTTTCGGCAGCAGAACGGCCTGAATGTTGGGCAGAACGCCACCCTGGGCGATAGTCACGCCCGACAGCAGCTTGTTTAGCTCCTCATCGTTGCGAATGGCCAGCTGCAAGTGGCGGGGGATGATCCTCGTCTTCTTGTTGTCGCGAGCGGCGTTGCCGGCCAACTCGAGGACCTCGGCGGCCAAATATTCCATGACGGCGGCAAGATACACCGGCGCGCCGGCACCAACACGCTCAGCGTAGTTTCCTTTACGGAGGAGGCGGTGAATCCGACCGACTGGGAACTGAAGACCAGCGCGCGACGAGCGCGACTTGCTCTTGCCCTTGACCTTTCCGCCTTTGCCGCGTCCAGACATGGTTGCTGTTGCTGTTGCTGTCCAAGAGCTTGATGTCGGAAAAAGAGAGCTGCTCCATATCGCCAGTAGGCATCAAATAATCGCGAACGTGCACGCCCAAAGACTGCGACGCCGATCATGACGCAACACAATGTCCACAACGACTGGCGGAAATAATCCGAATCCCAAAAAATTTTGTTTCGTTGCTACCAGTTGTCAAGCATGCCTCCGAAGACTAGCGGCAAGGCCGCCAAGAAGGCGGGCAAGGCCCAAAAGAACATCTCCAAAGGAGACAAGAAACGCAGGAAGAAGAGGAAGGAGTCCTACGCAATCTACATCTACAAGGTTCTCAAACAAGTCCACCCGGACACTGGCATTTCGTCGAAAGCCATGAGCATCATGAACTCGTTCGTCAACGACATCTTCGAACGCATCGCTGCAGAGGCATCGCGTCTTGCTCACTACAACAAGCGATCCACCATCACGTCGCGGGAGATCCAGACGGCAGTTCGCCTCCTGCTGCCCGGTGAGCTTGCCAAGCACGCTGTGTCCGAGGGCACGAAGGCTGTTACCAAGTACACGAGCAGCAAGTGAGAAGCACCTGACTGTCAAACCCCGGACCGGCCGACTTTGTTGTCATCATCCTCATCTTTCACCGTCAGCAATCCAGTTGGATCGGAGGTTGTCACGATCAATAGGTCTTTTTTAAGACCAACAATTTAATTCAATGGGTTCAGACTGGTGTACCGTGCACAGCTCACAGGCGAAGCCGATATTGTTACAAAAAAATGTATATATATGTTATCTCCGAATGTGCTCAAAATGAGTTAGACGAATTGATTAAGTCATAGACTTACCGTAAAGGGACGAAACTATGAGCCCGAAAAAAAAACTTCGACACCACATCCTAAATTTGGATGAGACTATATATCCACAGACACACACCTACCAATCAATATCTAGCCCGATTCGCTCGATCCCGCGTAGCACACGCGCAACATGGATCGAGCGCCCTATCGAAAATTTGCGAATTCCATGCATGCCTGCTTAACGTCTTCCACCAGTAGTACTACAACGGAAAAACATCTTCCAGAAAAACAATTGTTCGCCATATTTGAAACTACATTCAATGCATTGTCGTACCCACAGACATCAGCAGGAAGCGTATTCCATTGTTCAACCGCCGTTGAGGGAAAATTGTCGAAAAATTGCTTTCGTGGGTACCCTAGGCTGCAATAATACTGGCCATGCTACGTTAGGTGTGTTGGAAGAAAAAAAGTACCACATTATTTTTCGCCTCGTCCAAAGCATTCTTATTTACATTAGAGTGCAGCTAGCAGTTTTGTGAGATACATCACGTGCACCGTTCGAATTATCCACCACCTAGTCTGGAACCAAAAAATCTTGAAACGAATGCGAACATGACGCTTTTTATTCGTTGGTTCACGACGTACTTTATGCACAATCACCGCAAATGGGAAATTTCCCGAGTTGTGCGGGGCGTTGAACCCGATACCTTCATAACGAACACAAAACGGCCGGCACAGCGCCGGCAACGACCATACCATGCTGAAAACACCAGTTCCCGTCTGATCACTGAAGTAAACCAGCATCGGGCCCGATTAGTACTTGGATGGGTGACCGCCTGGGAACACCGGGTGTCGTTGTCACTTTTGCTCTTTTGTTCTTTTTACAAACGTTGGGCACGGGGAACGTTTTGCACGATTTAATATTCTGAACAGTGCATGCTTTTGGCCTTCCAACAATCACGTTGGCCGATGAGCAATTGGACATGGTGAACGATTCGGGATCATGCACATGTAGGCGGTGTCATTTTTGGACGATTGTAAATTTCCAACCATTCTTGATCGTATACCTTGACAATTTTGAACTTTTGAACATTGGAGATCAAACCCACTTGAACGATTCGGGACTGTCAACATTGGCGATCTTGGACTTGTCCCAATTCGTAACGAGTAGTAATTGAAACTTTGATCAGTGGTGCAACACTTGGGCTGCAATACCGATTCGAGATTGTGAACACCTGGGTCTTTTGAGCATGTGGAATTGTGAGCCTTACATGATTCGCGATTATCGGCAATTGGAAATTCTTCAATCGGTTGGCGCCTATCAGCAGCTCAGAAACCACACATCATGCAATAATACTTTTTTGGGAAGCATGGGAACATTCAGGACGGGATCGGATCGAGTTTGGCGAATATGAGCTTGGGCGAATGCGCATTGGATAAAGGAATGGCTTTTGCCGAGGAAAAGGGCATTGAACAAATTAATCGTGTATCACGATGTTTTCTAGTCCAACACATGGCACATATGGCACATGTGAATGTTGCGTCCAAGTGCATATAGGTGTCAGGAGGCTAACAGTCTTTGGCGAGGAAACTATCGACAACAACGGAAAGGACAAAGTCCGCTCGACCATGAAGTCAGCGAGCCACATTCATCTCAGTTGTTTCAATTCAAATTACATGGCATTCGTACGGCAATCGATGTTCTCCACTCCCGATACCAAATGTACCCGGCCATCACACGAAGTGCACTAAAACATTAGCATTATAGCAGTGGTGCAGAATAGTTTCGATCCAGCTTGATGTTCAGTGGCGTAGCTTGCTCATGTGGCGAGCGTACATGCAAAATAGCATTAAGTGAAGTGGCGTTGGCCGCAGCCAAGTGACCGTCCGTAGATATCGGAGTCGATCGAGGATGACGTCAGAAATACGACCCTTCACCGGCGGCCAGGTGGTCACGGGGAGAGTAATTACTGAATGTCCGGCCGTGTTGATGGGCACGCGTCGGTCATAGCGACCAGAGCACTTGTACGACACTTACTGACGCCCACAAGCGAAGGAGAGATTCGGCCCAGTTTGGTTTCGGTTTTATTTTACACAACCCGAGAGAAACCTCAACCACGTCCGTACATGTACACCTCATGCACCCCACACCACGTCGACGGCGGAGACTTCCGTGTATTTCAGGAAATTGCCCATCTCTCTGCATATGCTCTGCTTCTTGCATACTTTGTTCATCCTGATACAACATTGCACTAATAATACGATCTAAAGTGACATATTCATTCGTCGATAAAATACAATTGCAATCCACCTTTCACACAAACGGTGAATGCAATGCCACAATGTGTGTTATCAATCAATCCGGGACGGGTTTACGCCGGCGTACGAAAAGCGTCGCCGCCAAACTAGCATCAATTCGTAGGTGGCGCCGTGTTTATTTCCACATAGGTGGCGCTGGCCGCGCTAATTTGCAGTTTGTCCCGGCATAATTAAGTAATAAATATCGTGGGTGACTTTCCCACATTCGGCCTCGCTGAGCAGAACACGCCTGACTCACTGCTCGAAACGCTTAAATATTGGGTTCGGCGAAAGCAACACTAATAATTTGCATCACACGAAATTATTGCCAACACCAAGTCTCTCAGCTTCAGCAACAGCAAAACTCTGTCTTTCGCAATTTCCAACACAAATCTGAAATACGCCACTCTGCTTATTTCATCAGATAAGCATATTTCATCAGACAGAAATATAAATGACTCGCATACGACGAACATCAATCTGGGACAATTATCTCTCACTGGAGGCCCCAAACAGCACACTCAAAAGCGCTCCGGGCACCTCACATAAATCGGGCCGGAACAATGAAAGAAAATCACGCCGCCGGGAATTTCGGAAAAATCAGGTGAATTTTCCCCATCCGGAAAACGGGCACGCCACCCAACGAAACAACAACAATTCCTATTCTATTCTTCGATTGTCAATTTTTGTTCCAGGATCAATTTTGTTCACTAACCACGAACCACGAATCCACCAGCTATAATATTGAGATCGGCGGTGTATTTTTTTCCGTTACCAGCAACACACCAGGGACGGCGTGAGAAAGTCAACCACGTCAGTACACGAATAAATGGCGACTGAAATGACACCAATACTCACGAATAAAGGCTTTTCAACATCGAGCATGCCTATCACAGCCACGCGACAAATACGAGAAGCTGCAGTGCAATTCCATGTCGAGAAGACGACGGTACTCACCGTTCGTTGTTTGTTCTCACCCATAGTGTCTTGCACACGAATGCTGTCGACAATCGCTCACCACGTTCACGATGCACCTCGAGACGCCGGCGCGCCGCGCCGCACCTCACACCACCGTGTCTCTGACGCGACTGTCGTCAGCTGGCGGGCTGGCCGGCGCGCCGGACGCGCGGCAGTTGTCAACCCTGGCAGAGGCTACATGTCACAAAGGTTCATTTGCCCATACCTCAGCATGGAAAACGCAAAAACTATATCCACATCGATTCTGCACGCCATCGATGCGGCACGAGAGACTATATAATCACTGAGACTGAGACGGAGACTGGGACGGAGACTGGGACTGGGACTGGGACGGAGACTGGGACTGGGACTGGGACTGGGACTGGGACTGGGACTGGGACTGGGACTGGGACTGGGACTGGGAATGGTACCGGGACTGGGACTGGGACTGGGACTGAGACTGAGACTGAGACTGCGACCGAGACTGCCACTGAGACTGAGACTGAGACTGAGACTGAGACTGAGCATGGCAGTGCTGTGGGGTGGGGCGCCGAATTGTCGTCCCCGGAAGCCGAACAAAAATTGCAATTCGCCGCAACAATCCTTGTCATAAAATGATACCAATGTACTGAATGTACGATCAGGGGCGTACCCAAGGCTTGTCATGGGGCGGACGGGCGGTCGGGCGGGGGAATTTGCACATTTTCGTGAAGGGGCGGGTTCGGCTTTGGAAGGGCACCCTCCACCCACCACTGACTGGCCACTGTATCCGCTCTTGTGTACGACGCTGAGCCTCAGCCCGGTCGCGGGCCGTCTGTTGCGTCCCCTTCGCGGAGTACCGTCCAAAGTTCAAAGCTGGTATTGTTGCGCCGCGCGACGCGGGCCGCATGGCCGGCAGACATCGGGGAACGGAGACGGGTGCACTCAGCCGTGCGTGGTGTTGGTTGGTGTCTATGGTACTTAAGGACGCACCATCTCAACATTACGTAAAATCAACAGTGGGCATTGTGGAAAACAGATTCCTCCTGGAACCGAATCACGACGACCGTGCGTGAAGCGCTAAATCGCATCGCGTTTGATTGCACTTCCGGAGGTCTGTCAGGGGAAAATAACCAGTTGCGTGCGCACGACACGAGCATGGCAAGCGGAGCGGGTGAAAAGTTATTGCACGAACAGTGCAATGCACTATGACTTTCACGAGGGCAGCGACGGCCGCGCCCGCATGGTATGCCAACGAATGCTATGATATTATAATACGTTTGACTGCATAATACCACGATATATAATACTTAAGCGTTATTATATGAACCGTCTTGTAAGAATAGCATCAAACAATGTGGCGGCCTTATTGTCATCGCCGGCGGGCGCGGCCGTCCCGGGCCGCTGGTCTCACGCCTCGTGAGAAAGTCAACGCGCTATGGGGTGGGTCCAGAGTGGTGCTTGATAATATTTGTATCGGACTTTCAGTTGGCTTCAGCGTAGCGCCCTACGCTGTTCAGCCACTTTCCCTTCTTTGGCTATACCAGGTCCCAGGCATCGCCCCTGGTCACGCAGCTCGGCTGCAGGCGCGGGGGCGCTCTCGTGTCGCCCGACCCGAAAAACGAGAGCGGCTCTTGTTTCCCAACGGCTAACGGCATCGGGATGCAGTCGATGTTTCAAACTTCGTGTGTAAAATGTTTGGAAGTTATTGAAAGTCAATTTGAATAGCATAATAGTGTAGTTCGGTCATAGGAATCGGACGTTTGACGCGGTCTCTATGAAATCCCTTTGAATGTGTATTACTGTGTCCTGCTTGTGCATCACCTCTTCTCTCTACCCTTGCCCGCGGTGGTGCCCATGAATCTGTGGGCAAGACAGAACTGAATACGCCACCGGCCGCGGCGCACTGGTCCAGGGGTTCGGGGCTGCGCAGCTTTCCAAGGGCGCTGGCTGGGATAACGGGGCTGGGGCAACTCTCTCGCGAGGAGGGGATGGAGTTCATGACGAAAAGAGCTTGGGCCGCCTGCACCGCGTCCCCACCATGCCCCTGGCCGACGACGACCGCGTTTTAAAGTGCTAATCGCTGCCGTTTCAGCCCTTCCGGAGGTCTGTCTGGGAGAGAATATCCCTTAGACTGTTCACTTTTTTTTGAGTTTCGTAAATTTTCCCCATAACATGCCTCCAACGCGTTATCCAACACAACCTCATCATCTGCCCTGACTCACGCTCATATCCCTTAACGCTCTCCCAGCCGACACCCCCCACGCCCTATCTCAGCTCTACGACGTCAATCCCGCTCACCTCCCACTCACCCTACCTGGGTCACTGGCCAATGAGCTGGCGTGATGGTTCGCAGCGCGTCAAGCGACCGATTTATTAAGGACTGAACTACATATTATTGCTATTCAAATTACTTTCCATAACTTCCAAAACATTTTACCACACAATTTGAAAATTTGCATCCCGATGCTTGTTCAGCGATTGGCCAAAGTCAATGAGCCGCCTGGTTTTTCGGGTCGTGGCGATACGTGAGAGCGCCCGCGCGCCCGCAAACCGAGCTGCTTCAGTCAGCCAGTGGCGTGCACAGGACACGAGTATGGCAAATGGGGGAAGTGAAAATGTTGCACGAACAGCGTAGTGCATTTTACGCTTGAAGCCAACTGAAATGTCCGATACAAATATTATTAGGCACCACTCTGGACCCGCCACTGCTTGCGTTGACTTTCCTCACGAGAGCAGCGTGAGACCGGCGGCCGGGACTACTGCGCCCGCCGGCGATGACAATAATGGCCGCCCCATTGTTGATTGCTATTCTTACAGACGGTTCATATATGTATATGCGTATTATATATCACGTGGTATTATGCAGTCAAACGTAATATAATATATAGCATTCGTTGGCATATTATGCGGGCGCGGCCGTCTCACGCTGTCTCTCGTGAGAAAGTCATAGTGCATTGCACTGTTCGTGCAACATTTTCACTTGCTCCGCTTGCCATGCTCGTGTCGTGCGCACGCAACTGGTTATTTTCCCCAGACAGACCTCCGGAAGTGCTATCAAACGCCATGCGATTTAGCGCTTCACGCACGGTAGTCGTGATTCGGTCCCAGAGGAATCTTGTTTCCACAATGCCACTATTTCACTGTTGATTTCATTAAGACATGACATAGCAGTGAGCACACGTGCATAATGTATGAGATGAATTGCGTCCCTTGCAATGCCATGCCAGACATAGCCAACATATTCACCACGGCTGAGTGCACCCGTCTCCCGTTCCCTGATGTTCGCCGGCCATGCGATGCGTCGCGCGGCGCAACAATACCAGCTTTGAACTTTGGACGGTACTCCGCGAAGGGGACGCAACAGACGGCCCGCGACCGGGCTGAGGCTCAGCGTCGTACACAAGAGCGGATACAGTGGCCAGTCAGTGGTGGGTGGAGGGTGCCCTTCCAACGCCGAACCCGCCCCTTCACGAAAATGTGCAAATTCCCCCGCCCGATCGCCCGTCCGCCCCATGACAAGCCATGGGTACGCCCCTGATCGTACATTCAGTACATTGGTATCATTTTATGACAAGGATTGTTGCGGCGAATTGCAATTTTTGTTCGGCTTCCGGGGACGACAATTCGGCGCCCCACCCCACAGCACTGCCATGCTCAGTCTCAGTCTCAGTCTCAGTCTCAGTCTCAGTCCCAGTCCCAGTCCCAGTCCCGGTACCATTTCCCTGTCCCAGTCCCAGTCCCAGTCCCAGTCCCAGTCCCAGTCCCAGTCCCAGTCCCAGTCCCAGTCCCAGTCTCCGTCCCAGTCTCCGTCTCAGTCTCAGTGATTATATAGTCTCTCGTGCCGCATCGATGGCGTGCAGAATCGATGTGGATATAGTTTTTGCGTTTTCCATGCTGAGGCATGGGCAAATGAACCTTGTGACATGTAGCCTCTACCAGGGTTGACAACTGCCGCGCGTCCGGCGAGCCGGCCAGCCCGCCAGCTGACGACAGTCGCGTCAGAGACACGGTGGTGTGAGGGTGCGGCGCGGCGCGCCGGCGTCTCGAGGTGCATCGTGAACGTGGTGAGCGATTGTCGACAGCATTCGTGTGCAAGACACTATGGGTGAGAACAAACAACGAACGGTGAGTACCGTCGTCTTCTCGACATGGAATTGCACTGCAGCTTCTCGTATTTGTCGCGTGGCTGTGATTGGCATGCTCGATGTTGAAAAGCCTTGATTCGTGAGTATTGGTGTCATTTCAGTCGCCATTTATTCGTGTACTGACGTGGTTGACTTTCTCACGCCGTCCCTGGTGTGTTGCTGGTAACGGGGAAAAATACACCGCCGATTTCAATATTATAGCTGGTGGATTCGTGGTTCGTGGTTCGTGAACAAAATTGATCCTGGAACAAAAATTGACAATCGAAGAATAGAATAGGAATTGTTGTTGTTTCGTTGGGTGGCGTGCCCGTTTTCCGGATGGGAAAAATTCACCTGATTTTTCCGAAATTCCCGGCGGCGTGATTTTCTTTCATTGTTCCGGCCAGATTTATGTGAGGTCCCCAGAGCGATTTTGAGTGTGCTGTTTGGGGCCTCCAGTGAGAGATAATTGTCCCAGATTGATGTTCGTCGTATGCGAGTCATTTATATTTCTGTCTGATGAAATATGCTTATCTGATGAAATAAGCAGAGTGGCGTATTCAGATTTGTGTTGGAAATTGCGAAAGACAGATTTTGCTGTTGCTGAAGCTGAGAGACTTGGTGTTGGCAATCATTTCGTGTGATGCAAATTATTAGTGTTGCTTTCGCCGAACCCAATATTTAAGCGTTTCGAGCAGTGAGTCAGGCGTGTTCTCTGCTCAGCGAGGCCGAATGTCGGAAAGTCACCCACGATATTTATTACTTAATTATGCCGGGACAAACTGCAAATTAGCGCGGCCAGCGCCACCTATGTGGAAATAAACACCGCGCCACCTACGAATTGATGCTAGTTTGGCGGCGACGCTTTTCGTACGCTGGCGTAAACCCGTCCCGGATTGATTGATAACACACATTGTGGCATTGCATTCACCGTTTGTGTGAAAGGTGGATTGCAATTGTATTTTATCGACGAATGAATATATCACTTTAGATCGTATTATTAGTGCAATGTTGTATCAGGATGAACAAAGTATGCAAGAAGCAGAGCATATGCAGAGAGATGGTCAATTTCCTGAAATACACGGAAGTCTCCGCCGTCGACGTGGTGTGGGTGCATGAGGTGTACATACATGTACGGACGTGGTTGAGGTTTCTCTCGGGTTGTGTAAAATAAAACCGAAACCAAACTGGGAATGCCGTATGGGAATGGGAATGCCGTACGAATGCCATGTAATTTGAATTGAAACAACTGAGATGAATGTGGCTCGCTGACTTCATGGTCGAGCGGACTTTGTCCTTTCCGTTGTTGTCGATAATTTCCTCGCCAAAGACTGTTAGCCTCCTAACACCTATATGCACTTGGACGCAACATTCACATGTGCCATGTGTTTGGCTAGAAAACATCGTGATACATGATTAATTTGTTCAATGCCCTTTTCCTCGGCAAAAGCCATTCCTTTATCCAATGCGCATTCGCCCAAGCTCATATTCGCCAAACTCGATCAGATCCCGTCCTGAATGTTCCCATGCTTCCCAAAAAAGTATTATTGCATGATGTGTGGTTTCTGAGCTGCTGATAGGCGCCAACCGATTAAAGAATTTCCAATTGCCGATAATCGCGAATCATGTGAGGCTCACAATTCCACATGCTCAAAAGACCCAAGTGTTCACAATGTCGAATCGGTATTGCAGCCCAAGTGTTGCACCACTGATCAAAGTTTCAATTATTACTCGTTACGAATTGGGACAGGTCCAAGATCGCCAATGTTGACAGTCCCGAATCGTTCAAATGGGTTTGATCTCCAATGTTCAAAAGTTCAAAATTGTCAAGGTACACGATCAAGAATGGTTGAAATTTACAATCGTCCAAAAATGACACCGCCTACATGTGCATGATCCCGAATCGTTCACCATGTCCAATTGCTCATCGGCCAACGTGATTGTTGGAAAGCCAAAAGCACGCACTGTTCAGAATATTAAATCGTGCAAAACGTTCACCGTGCCCAACGTTCGTAAAAAGAACAAAAAGAGCAAAAGTGACAACGACACCCGGTGTTCCCAGGCGGTCACCCATCCAAGTACTAATCGGGCCCGATGCTGGTTTACTTCAGTGATCAGACGGGAACTGGTGTTTTCAGCATGGTATGGTCGTTGCCGGCGCTGTGCCGGCCGTTTTGTGTTCGTTATAAAGGTACCGGGTTCAACGCCCCGCACAACTCGGGAAATTTCCCATTAGCGGTGATTGTGCATAAAGTACGTCGTGAACCAACGAATAAAAAGCGTCATGTTCGCATTCGTTTCAAGATTTTTGTGCCAGACTAGGTGGTGGATAATTCGAACGGTGCACGTGGTGTATCTCACAAAACTGCTAGCTGCACTCTAATGTAAGTAAGAATGCTTTGGACGAGGCGAAAAATAATGTGATACTTTTTTTCTTCCAACACACCTAACGCAGCATGGCCAGTATTATTGCAGCCTAGGGTATCCACGAAAGCAATTTTTCGACAATTTTCCCCCAACGGTGGTTGAACAATGGAATACACTTCCTGCTGATGTCTGTGGGTACGACAATGCATTGAATGTAGTTTCAAATATGGCGAACAATTGTTTTTCTGGAAGATGTTTTTCCGTTGTAGTACTAATGGTGGAAGATGTTAAGCAGGCATGCATGGAATTCGCAAATTTTCGATAGGGCGCTCGATCCATGTTGCGCGTGTGCTACGCGGGATCGAGCGAATCGGGCTAGATATTGATTGGTATGCGTGTGTCTGTGGATATATAGTCTCATCCAAATTTAGGATGTGGTGTCGAAGTTTTTTTTTTTTCGGGCTCATAGTTTCGTCCCTTTACGGTAAGTCTATGACTTAATCAATTCGTTTAACTCATTTTGAGCACATTCGGAGATAACATATATATACATGTGTTTGTAACAATATCGGCTTCGCCTGTGAGCTGTGCACGGTACACCAGTCTGAACCCATTGAATTAAATTGTTGGTCTTAAAAAAGACCTATTGATCGTGACAACCTCCGATCCAACTGGATTGCTGACGGTGAAAGATGAGGATGATGACAACAAAGTCGGCCGGTCCGGGGTTTGACAGTCAGGTGCTTCTCACTTGCTGCTCGTGTACTTGGTAACAGCCTTCGTGCCCTCGGACACAGCGTGCTTGGCAAGCTCACCGGGCAGCAGGAGGCGAACTGCCGTCTGGATCTCCCGCGACGTGATGGTGGATCGCTTGTTGTAGTGAGCAAGACGCGATGCCTCTGCAGCGATGCGTTCGAAGATGTCGTTGACGAACGAGTTCATGATGCTCATGGCTTTCGACGAAATGCCAGTGTCCGGGTGGACTTGTTTGAGAACCTTGTAGATGTAGATTGCGTAGGACTCCTTCCTCTTCTTCCTGCGTTTCTTGTCTCCTTTGGAGATGTTTTCTGGGCCTTGCCCGCCTTCTTGGCGGCCTTGCCGCTAGTCTTCGGAGGCATGCTTGACAACTGGCAGCAACGAAACAAAAATTTTTGGGATTCGGATTATTTCCGCCAGTCGTTGTGGACATTGTGTTGCGTCATGATCGGCGTCGCAGTCTTTGGGCGTGCACGTTCGCGATTATTTGATGCCTACTGGCGATATGGAGCAGCTCTCTTTTTCCGACATCAAGCTCTTGGACAGCAACAGCAACAGCAACCATGTCTGGACGCGGCAAAGGCGGAAAGGTCAAGGGCAAGAGCAAGTCGCGCTCGTCGCGCGCCGGTCTTCAGTTCCCAGTCGGTCGGATTCACCGCCTCCTCCGTAAAGGAAACTACGCTGAGCGTGTTGGTGCCGGCGCGCCGGTGTATCTTGCCGCCGTCATGGAATATTTGGCCGCCGAGGTCCTCGAGTTGGCCGGCAACGCCGCTCGCGACAACAAGAAGACGAGGATCATCCCCCGCCACTTGCAGCTGGCCATTCGCAACGATGAGGAGCTAAACAAGCTGCTGTCGGGCGTGACTATCGCCCAGGGTGGCGTTCTGCCCAACATTCAGGCCGTTCTGCTGCCGAAAAAGACGGAAAAGAAGTGAACGTTGGGCCCGTGCGCCAAGTCAGCTGGCACGATGCAAGCAACAGGCCTTTTTAAAGGCCACACAGCAGTTGTTCCCCGAATTGTCATCAGGCGCGTGTGTGTTGTTTTCGACGATAATTCAACACTTGCATACTCAAGATGTGATATCTCTCCTACTCTCCTTTCGAATGCGCTGACATCGGCATTTGACGCCTCGAGCGGCAGCAATTGTCTGATTTTGCGAGTAGCGGGCAAACCAAATTAGCAAATAGTGCAAACATTAGTGACAATTGGCCTGTGGGCCATGTACGTGGTGGCAAAATCTCGAACTCGTCGGTCGCACGTGCGCCACGTGCAAATTTCGCTCATAGGTCGAATAACGAAGGTAGAATCAGCTCTTCATGAACCATCACGTTAGTGAATCTCCATTCGATTGGTGAAGATGCTTGTGCATGTTGCCGGCTACATGGCGAGATGGCATTTCGGAGATTTTCGTTTCGTTCTTTATTTCTTTCAACGTTTCAATTTAACACAAAATTATGCTTTCAGGCGTCGAAGTGGTGGCTTTCAAACATTTCGCAACGCGAATTGTTGCCTTCCAGTACCACTGATGTTCGGACGAACATTTGCGTATGATATTTGTATGCACTTAATGCATACATATGTATATGCATTAAAACTGGGGAGCCGTATCTATTCTCGCGCGCCAGAATTTCGTTCTGTTAAACGAAGGTTGACAATTGTATTTCCACAATCAAATGACTTATCAACGAGATACTGTTAGAAATTTGATGTCAAGGCACCACAAAAACTCAACAAGTGGACACGTTGTTTCAAAAGGATGTCGATTCAGTGTTCGGGAAATCATGTAATGCACCCGATTTCGCGTATAATAATTTACGGGGCGCAACAACAGAAATTACCCACCTTCCAGTACAGTCTTCCGTTGAGTTTTCTTTTTCCGAAAACTCCAACGCATGCACGTGAAACTGCGTGTCAATTATTACGATAATTACGATACTGCGATCCAACTACCAGTACAGGTGTTGTGGCCTTCAAAAGGCCTGTTCGGCAGGCAACAAGATGCTGCAAGACGGTAAAGCTGGCAGACTAACCGCCGAAACCGTACAGGGTACGACCCTGACGCTTCAGAGCGTACACAACGTCCATGGCAGTGACAGTCTTGCGCTTCGCGTGCTCAGTGTAGGTGACGGCGTCACGGATGACATTCTCCAGGAACACTTTGAGCACGCCACGCGTCTCCTCGTAGATCAAACCACTGATTCTCTTCACTCCGCCGCGCCGAGCCAGGCGACGGATGGCAGGTTTAGTGATCCCCTGGATATTGTCACGCAAAACTTTTCGATGGCGCTTCGCTCCCCCTTGCCCAGCCCTTACCGCCCTTGCCGCGTCCAGTCATCTTGGCAGTTTACGGTTTTTGCGGGAAAATTGTTTTGAATAAATTTTATACTCTCGTGTCCGTGTACATAGCCGAGTCCGAACATCGAACGCATGCGCTTATCTGTTTCTGTGGTCTGTGACCCGGATACACGACTGTGCAAAAAAAAAAAAAAAAACAAACAAACAAAACAAACATAGCTACATAAAAAAAAAAATAAAACAAAATAACGTGTTCTTGCAATGTTCATTTATGGCGAGGACCCAACCCCAACCCACCCACTACACCCCATACCCCAATCTAGCACCGTCCGGACTGACAGCTTCTTTCGACTACTTCATCTCCGGCTCTCAAACGACTCTTCTCTGCCATCTCTACCTCTTCAAACTCCAAGATCAACTCAACTCAACTCTTCAAGACGACTCCCGCCTCTAAAAATCCATCCACCACCCGGTAACTAATCCTCCTATCATTCTCACACTCAGCAAAAACGAACAGCCATCACCCACAGGTGGCAGGCTGGACAAACACAACTTCACTCACACCTTTTCGATTTACAGTTTCTTCTTCTGATCAACAGCATGGCCCGTACCAAGCAACAACAAGTCCACCGGTGGCAAGGCGCCGCGCAACAGCTGCCACAGGCGGCCCGCAAGAGCGCGCCGGCGACTGGTGGCGTGAAGAAGCCCCACCGCTACCGGCCAGGAACGGTGGCACTGCGCGAGATTCGGCGTTACCAGAAGAGCACCGAGCTATTGATCCGCAAACTCCCATTCCAACGGTTGGTGCGAGAGATCGCTCAGGATTTCAAAACTGACCTGCGCTTCCAGAGCAGTGCCGTGATGGCCCTGCGAGGAGGCCAGCGAGGCTTACCTGGTTGGTCTTTTCGAAGACACAAACCTGTGTGCCATTCACGCCAAGCGTGTGACAATCATGCCCAAGGATATCCAGCTGGCTCGCCGCATCCGTGGCGAGCGCGCCTAAGGCGTGAAGCGTCTTCCTGACCTTGTGGT
This sequence comes from Ashinkailepas kermadecensis, assembly GCA_034440615.1. Lineage (NCBI taxonomy): Eukaryota > Metazoa > Arthropoda > Thecostraca > Neolepadidae > Ashinkailepas > Ashinkailepas kermadecensis. Next base: position 90,050 of record JAOTOM010002147.1, read on the forward strand.
GTAGACGTGTGAAACAGGTCCTTATCAGGACCAGCGATTTTCCCATTGGAATTGTGACATGTGACAGGTGTCTGAGATCTCACAATCTGCCACTTGGTTTATTTCTTTGTTTTCGTTTTCTTGGGATGCCGTGCTGGCGTTTCATGAACCCATTTTCGCCAGCGGCCCTTGACAGGATATGCGTTCGGTGGGTTTTCTTCACTTTTCTAAATACGCGGCGACGTCAAATATAACCTGACCTAACACAACAACCTACTCTGACGTAACATCACATAAACTAACGTAACATAACAACCGGATCAAACCAACTTCCGACCATGTAGCGTAGTGCCGTGGTCGGATCCGGTGCCGACGGCCGGCCGGCCGGCAGATGCCGTGTCATTGTGACGCCCATGTCAGTGTCAATGGTCTCGGCTGAGGCTCCGCTGACTACCTGCGACCTGAAAGCGTAGCGGAGGCCCGGCGACCAGGGCGAGGCGAAAGGAGAAAAGCCGAGGTGCCTGGAAAACCCGATGGTAGAAGAATACCAAGCGCTATCTGTGGGGAAGTTGTCCGTTTTTGCCGACTTGGATCGGTACCTGCCTACCCAATGCTTTAGATTGCGATTAACTATATATGCTGACAGCGGAGAGGGAATGATTTCGTTCTCTCTTGATGTCTCGTTCTAGTTTTGTGTTGTGGAGAAAGCAAAAAATGAAGTCAAACCCGAGCAAGCACCTCCACCCGGAGGTGCTCATCTCCAACAAAGTGTGTAAGAAGAGTGGATGCTGATGTTTGACAAAGGTAGTAGATAATGGGAATTGTGCGCCAACTTTTGTCAACTACTTGTACGATACCGCCCGATCCACATAAGGCCGTGTTTAATGCAACTCATATGTAGCGTATGGGATGACACTTTGTCACTGCTAAAGCACCGTTCCACGGCGTTTGGCGGCAAGCTAATTCGGTTAACGCAATCATTCAGGACAATCTGACATGATGCCACCGAATATGTCACACGTGCTGTCTGAATACAATAAACCGAATAGTGTGGCTCTAACAGAGAGCCATTGCCGCAATAATTGCGCGCGGCGCCAAGTCATCTTCTTTTTTTTCTTTCGCACCGGCTTTCTTCGAAGCCTTCTTTGCCGGAGACTTTTTCGGCTTTGGGCGCTTTCTGGCTTTTTGGCCGGCGACTTAGCCTTCTTCGCTTTTGTCGGCTTGGCCTTCGGCTTCGGGCTTTACAGGCGACTTGACTGACTCTTCTTCTCTGCTGGCTTTTGGCGCTCTTCTTGAGTATCTTGGCCTCATAAACTCGATTTCCGAAGCTTTCTGGCTTCTTTTGCAGGCTTGTACCTCAGAGACAGTCGCGGACGGACTGAGATGATCCGCTGGCGCCCTTGCCCTTGGTCCCTGCACCAGTGTTCCACTGGTGAGCTCGAACTTCAGCGCTCCATGATGGGCGGCGCCAGTTTCCGCGTCGACTTTATCTGGTGGCTCGAATGCGTTTTTAATTGCAATCGGCGAAGATCCGCCACGCTCTTCGAACTTGATGGCACCCTGAGACCATCTCGTTTCTGTTGAGCGGGTGAGCTGGCATCCGCGGAACTTTGGCTTTCGCGCCTTGCCCAGCAGGCAAACATTTAGTCTTTGTAGATCAGTCATGGCGATTGAATATTGCCAGAAGTTTGCGTTAAAAGTATTTGTGAAGGGTAAACCACCTGGTAATGATTGCCAGTGACATAGTGAAAGACCGCTCTCACGAGGTAAACTTCACGGCAGTCGACGAAGATGAAAGCATCCCATTCTGCATTGTCTGCTAGGTTCAGCCGCAGTTGTCGTGCAAGCGCAAAGCAGGACGCTGCGTCAACATCGTTGTTGTCTACCACATTTTTCAGACCGTAGAGGCCCACCACCAGCCAATAATGCGCACGACGTTCGCCATCGCGTCGCGGCTGGACGGACGCACGGCTGCTGGATAACAATTTGCGCAGCGTCGGTGTATGGTCAAACACGTAAAGAATTGCCGGAACGCAAAGGCGACAGCAGCATTGGGTGAAACGATATCATTGGATTCAATTCGCCCAGATGTCCAACAGCACTTTTTCAATAATCGCCGTTATCGTGGTCCCCTCTATATTAGCGTCAACCGAGAAGATGCGTTTTGAGGAATAACATTCACCATTATTCGGCGCTCATTGCCAAATCAAATGGTA